>PVKE010009576.1:0-44495 GCA_004027555.1 Craseonycteris thonglongyai
GTGTAAAGTGTCTGAAGACCTGTCATTTGGCATCTTTCTCATAACTGCAGTGACATCTCCGAAAAGGAGCTTATGTTTGAGTCTATGGTGTTGTAAATAATTTCCCTTGAATGCACACAGATGGTGTCTACTGGTATTTAGGATTCTTTCCTTTGGTGTAATTGAAAATGGCATCAAGAGGTGTGTTCTCTTATGAGTCTCAGATAATTTCATATTTAGAGCTTCAGAGTAGGTGGCAATTTCAGGGCAGCATAGGAATTTTCAGACTTTTGGCTTTTTCAGGCCAATTGCCTCATTTGCCAGGTGGTAATGGGATGATGCAGGTGGGGTACTGGTATGGAGTCCATAATGCTACTCCTCCCAAGTTCCCACGGCAACTGGCACTGCGTTCCATTAGGAAGTTTGCACATGGCACGCCTTCCCTTATATCTAAAGAGCAGTCACTTCATTCAATTTTTTTTAGTGCTCTGCATATTTAGAGTTTTCATAAGAATTATATTTTACGTTGAAAATCATGTACTTGGGTGGTTTGAATAATATGTTTCAGGATTTCTGATTCACTTATCACCACCTTCAAAACTCAACCTTTGCTCATTGTCTACATTCATTTCATTAAACACTACATTTTCACAGTCATAGTACAGTCAGTGTTTCCTGATACCAAAAGGTTAAATACTGACTTATTTTTTTTTATAGTCATTATCCCACACCTAGGAATATCATTGTATTTAAAAAATGTTTACTACCCTCATCCTTTAAAGAGGAGAAAAACACTAGGAATGAGTAATAATTTCTCAATATTTGTTTGGTTTTGCGGCATACCATACATTTCAGCATCAAAAGTAGATGGATGGGTTATTATTGTTAGTTGCTCTTATTCATTCAGTCTATAAACCTAATTTATTTTATTTATGGTGGGAGAAGGGGAATTTATCAATTTGTTTTACTAAGCAATGCTTGGGTCTTTGTAGTGTGCTATTATGACGGATGCATTCCTGGTTTGAAGTAAAATAAAGAAATACAGAGTTCATGAGATTGAGGCACTATTCAGCAAATATATTTTGTTGCTTTGTACATTTAACCATCTTGTGGGATATTTAAATGTCCTCCAATGTCTTCAGTATTTCTTTTGATTGAGTAACCTTTATTTTTAATTGCAGTCTAGATTTCTCATGTCTTCTTTTAAGAAATGTCGCCCCAACCCCCCTTTTTTGGCCAAAGTCAGTAATCTGAGTAATTTGGATTTAAGAAGATCTATTATAAGCTTGTCCAACCTGCAGCCCAGGAGGACTTCAAATGCGGCCCACCACACATTCATAAACTTTCTTAAAGCATTATGAGATGTTTTGCGCTTACTATTTTAGCTCCTCAGCTCTTGTTAGTGTATTTTATGTGTGGCCCAAGACAATTTTTCTTCTTCCAGTGTGGCCCAAGGAAGCCAAAATGTTGGACAACCCTGCTCTATTAAAACCAAGGAGTGATTATAGTCCAGTTAATAAAATGAAGCGTAAAAGATGATAAAGACAGGAGTGACAGGGAGTTAGTTTACTAGTAAAGCGAGTGTTTGTCGAGGTAAGGAAAAATAAAGAAGCCCTGCCCTTTCCAATCTGGTTGTTATCTGGAATTTTCAGTTAAGTAAAATCTAACTACTTACATGTGACAGACAAAACACGAAACTCGAAAGACTGTTTAATTCTATTACTTTTGTTAATACGATTATAGGATGGTTATTAAATGAGTCTGTGGTACTTGCATAGGATAGATGCTATGCAAAGTGGAATTCTTTCGTCTGTTAGTTAGGAATACTTGTGTTCTTTTTTAATGGTTGGGTATAATATTCTGCTTTTAGTCTATTATTCATGAAGGGTGAAAGCAAGAACATGACCTTTGCTTTTATTCTGTTGAAAAGGTCTTGCCTAATTTGAGATGTTTGTTGTTACAGTGTATAGGGTTTTGTCTTTAAAGCCTCTTAAAAATTTGGATGTCTTATTACCAAGATATTTTCAATACAATTTTAGCAGTTTACTAAAATTTTAAGACAAGTCTTTAGAAAGAAAGTATACCAGTTATAGAGTTAGTTGTTTGACTACATCATGAGTTCATCTTTCTTTTTAAATATATCATCAGTTTTTAAAAATATGGGTTCTTCCTCACCTTGCTCCAGTAACTAAATAAATAATAACTAAGGCTTTCACTTTCGCCTGCTATAGTTTTCTTTGTATGTAGTTCGGTTGGATGAAATCCGTGAGGCACTGCTAAAAGTGGGAAGTGATGTAACAGATACATCTGAGACATATGGCCACAAAGGTTTTGTTTCTGCTGTGAGCATAGAATGGAGGTGGTGCTGTGGGGTGGGCCATGTGAACGGTGCTTTCTGCTTGTGATAAATCTTGCAGAGATGTAGAAGCACATTTAAAGAGAGGCCATTTAGGTTGCTTGTGAAGAGTATTTCATTTTTTCAGCTCAGATGGAAACAGCCTACTTTTTGCACAAGTTGAATTGTAATGACTTTCTTGCCCCACAACCTACTCCCTTCTTTAATCCATCGCTGGTGGATGAGAAACCTGCACACTTGTGCATCTCGTTCTGGTTTGCTTATTGGCTGCCCATGCTTCCTGGTTAAATTTTCATTCCGAATCATCTTTGAACATTGTCCACTTCTTGAGTTAACTGAGAACACTGTGTTCATCCTAAATTACTGTTGGGATTTTTTTTTTAAACAATATTTCATTTTTCTTTTTAATTCCTAAATTTCTTTGCATAAAAATAAACAATTTTTAGTTTTATAATGGGGAATTGGGCTTTGTACATGTACAAAGTGGCATCTGTCTGTATGACAGATGTCCTTTATTGACTCATAGTAAGTTCCCTTGTGCATTGATATAATGGGATTATTGTTTTTAAAATAATTTATCCTAGTTTATAGTAAACTAAAATTATGTTTTCATTTGGTAATTACATTAGTTCAACTAGCAAGATATAATGTACATAAACTTTCTTTTATTGACAAAATATTGCCCTTAAAAGTACTGTATTTATTTATGAACCAATATCTTTCGTTTGTATGAGTTTAGGTGTGTATTCCTTTGAGTCAGTTTCCATAGTGCAACTATTTGCTAAAGCTGTAAAAATTAAAGCAACAGTTTCACAGTCGGTCTTTACATTTATTTTTTATATACTTAAAGAGCAGTTGTCAAATGAGGGAGAATCTCAAATTATTCTTTGAAAAACAAAACAAAACAGGAAACTACATTTGGATTAGGATTTAGCAAGGTTACAGGGTTTTAGAATTTTAGGCACACAGCATTAACCTGTATTTTCTTTTTAAGTTTGGATTTGGAGAGGTGATTTTGCTCAGAAAGAGGCAGAATTATTCTTTGAACATTTTATGAAACAGAGCACCGCACAGCCTGCAGTGCAGCGCTCACTGTGTTTTCCTGTGGAACTCAGGGTACCATTTTGAAAAACCATTGCAAAGTGGGCCACATTCTTACTTTGTTAAAAAGGAACAAATAGTTGTAAAATGGGACATCGATTTCTAAATTTGAAGTCTTATGTGTTCTCATAGAAAAGGAAAGAAATCACCCTCTTAGAAAATAAGAAAAGAAAGAAACCCCAAGCCCTTGAGCTTTGCAGAGAAGTCTCTTGCTGGTGCTGCCTATGAAGACAGAGCCCAGCGCACTTCCACGTGTGGAACATGCACGCACACTTCAGTGCGCCGAATGCGCTTGCGGTGTGGCGGGCGCCAGCTGCATTGGGGCTGTTTAATGGGAACCAAGCACTAAAGTGGTTTTTACATTCAGTCAGCTTTTCACTGTCAGATTCCAAGCCAAAGTACAATTTCAAAATATGACACTGCCCCACACAACCTAAGGCACCTATTTTGGAGAGTGAAATAAATCACCAGTAAGGACATTTGGGAGGTGGTGAAATGCTGGCTTAGAGAATTATGGTCTTGGCTCTTACACGTGGAGCTGAGGCCACTTCCGGGGTACAGCATCAGGCCCAGCCCCTCTGCTGCTTTGTCTGGTACCCGTTGGCAAGTATTGCACCCCCAAGCCTCTGTCCTCATCAGGACCAGCGGGGTTCCACGGCGTGGAAACGTTCACCAGCACGTCCGCCTGACCCTTCACCTGCTCTTGGCCCACATACACCATAAATATACTTATATTTTGTGATAAAAATATAACTAAAAAGTGAATGTAATAGAATGTATATGCCACTAATAAAAAGTCATGGGTCGCCACTCCAGCGACCTCTTTATAGAAGCTGGGCGATCACAATGTTGTTGGGAATGCTTGGAATTAGGCTGACGGACAACGTCCCTTATGCATAGCTTTTATCTCCTGTAGAATGTGAGATTTATGCACAGCTAGTATTTGCTAGTTGCTTCTTGAACTAGAAGTAAATGAACACAAGAGAGAGGAGAAACTCTGATCTTATACGATGTTTTATTTACTGAGGAATGTATTTTAAAAAGAAAATCCATGCTATTTCTATGTACAGTGTATTCTGAAGTAGAGTAAGAAATCACGTAGGAGGAGCAGTCTGCCAGTTCTTTCTTCATATAAAAAATAAGTTAACTCCACTCTACCATCCACCGTGTTTTTGCCAGAAAGAATGGATGGACTGCTTTATTCATTGAATAATTTAATATGTACATATGTACTCTCTTTATAAATTATTTTTTATTTATTTTTTTGAGAGGTGAGAGAGAGAAGGGGGAGGGCCCAGAGTAGTCTTCATAGTTGTGCATCATTAGTTGTGACATGGTTTCATTCCACACAGGTGGATGTGGGGCCACTCTTGGCAAAAACTGAACCTAGGGCCTCCCACATGGGAGGCGAGTGCCTTTGCCACCAAGCCACCCCGTGGTTACCAGTTGCACTGCAGTTCAGCATACTGGTTTGCGTGGGCCAGGGCCAGAACTGAACCCTGGACCTTGCAATAGCAAGACAAGCGCTCAACTGCTGAGCTACCCCAGCATCTCTGTGTGCCACCATTTAAATAAGCTGGTCCAACTTGCAGCCTGCAGGCCTCATGTTGCCAAGGATGCCTTTGAATGCAGCCCAACACAAATTTATAAACTTTCTTAAAACATTATGAAATTATGAATTTTTTTTGCTTTTTTTTTTTTTT
This sequence comes from Craseonycteris thonglongyai, assembly GCA_004027555.1. Lineage (NCBI taxonomy): Eukaryota > Metazoa > Chordata > Mammalia > Chiroptera > Craseonycteridae > Craseonycteris > Craseonycteris thonglongyai. The sequence goes on from PVKE010009576.1 coordinate 5,140, forward strand.
TAATTCACTGGGTGTCAGTGTTTAGTGTATTTTATGTCTAGCTCAAGACATTTCTTCTTTCAATATGGCTCAGGAAAGCCAAAAGGTTAGACACGCCTGATTCAAATGATTGCATAGCATGCATGTGGAATAAGCTCATTTAAGAAAATGTTAAACCCAAATATACTGTATAATTAAGCATTGTATTTTTGAGTTGTCTTCTTTGTTGTATTGATCTTTAGGGTTCAGAATGATACTTAGGACTTAAAAAATAATTTTGAGTAGCATTTAACTAAGAATGATCAAATGCTACTTTAAATCAAAACCACGGAAGTGTTTGTAAAACAAACAAGACTCCTCAAAATAAACTTTTTCTCATGGTATATTTGAGATTCACTTTGTTTACAGAAATTATATCATGTTTATCTTGAAAACAGAAAATTTTAATGTGCTTATGAGCTAGAGGTCTGAGAACAATGACAGATAGCCTAAACTAGGCATGGCATGAGTCAGGATTCTGAAATGGTTTTCTGTTCCTTTTTCTTTAGAACACATACATGCTGGCTAAGTATGAAAAGAAGCTACTTAACGGCACTTGAACGAGAAATTCTTGCACAATACTCTTTGCTTCAATTTTAGAATCTCTTGGGTCATTCTTGGAAGCGGTCACAAAGATTTTGCATTTTGGCCTGCACTTGGGGGAGTACTGTCCCCAGCATCCCCCACCCCCAAGCCTGGCCTTGTCAAGGACTCAGCTGCATGCCTCATTAACTCATCTCTCCCCCTTTGGCTCCTCAAGACTATGTATGAGCTGTGCGGGCTCCCTGTGACATCAGCAGAATGTGACTTGAGTGGATATACTGCATGTGCTGAATCAGCTTTTTCATTCTCTTCCACATGAGAAAAGCAGACACTGAGTCTTATTTTGAGAATTTATTGCTATCTGTTGGTGACACTTTAGAGACCACTCTGCTTATTTGACTAATAGCCAAATGGAAGCTAATAGTCTGTTTTGGCCATTGAAACCTAAAATCCTAATTTCTTCCCTTGACAAAAAAAATAAAAAAAAAAATTTCCATGCTAATGTGCTCAGACTACAGACAGGCTTATTTGATATTTTGTGTGGAGAAAATTAGATAGGATTATTTGAGAGATTTGTGCTTTTAAATTCTTTTATGATAGCATAATCTTATATGTATACTCAGGCCATAGAATGCTGTGTGCATGTATTTATATGTCTTTTCTGTGTAAAAATTATAAGTCTAGAATTTTTACTGATTTTGCAAGAGAGCATACATTTTTAAACCATCTCCTTTTTAAAAAGAGCTTAACCTCAACTGAAATACCGATTCTCCTGAAGAGGTTTACTTTTTGTGAAAAATTTAGGAAAATTTACCGTACTAAAGTTCTACTGATGTCTTATGTATGTGGTCTGTAAAAGTTTTGTTTCAGATAGTTGGGGAGAATCATTCTTCGGTTCTGTTTTATTCTAGCTTTTAGGAAATGAAAAATATCTAAACAATCCAAGTATCACTGTAAATAAGTGCTAAGTAAATTGTAATAAGCACCAGAGGACATAACACTGTGTTAATCTCAAAGCTACATGATGATTTTTTATGTTGTAAACTGTTAGCTTTTCAATTGGAAGACTTAATTACTTTTCAAATGAATATTTCATAAGTTGTTTTTTTCATTGAATATACATCTGTGTATGTATTTTATTCCCCATGTGGTAGACATCAGTTACTAGCAGTTTGAAATTTAGTTATTTCCCTTGCCCTTTTTAATTTTTTCCACATAGAACAGCTATGATCAAGAGCTTTTTATGTTTTTCATATTTTTTAAGGTTCCAGGTAATATAATTCAGCAGTACTTTCCCTGCCATTTATTTTGCTGATTCTTATATTGAATGTGACTGCACAGTTTATTTTCTGAATTCTGTCTGGCTTGCCCCTGTTAAGAATATGAGAGCAGTGTTTTCTACCCTTCACAGAGGCGCTTCTGCTCATCTGGGTGAGGCTTGTTTTTTCTGAAGCAGCTATCTTTCTTGCTCAGTCTCCCTCTACTTTATCTTAACAGTGTGGAAAGTATGTGCCGTTTAAGAAAAATTACTGTTGATAATTCGTTGGCTGTTTTGCAGGGGTTAATGGACTAAACTAAATTTTCACTTCAATTTATGAATACAGTAGACTCTCGATTAACTGGAACTCAAGCAACCGGCAAAAAAAATTTTGCAAACTTTTTTGCCAGTTCCTTGAGATTTTGCTGGTTGCTTGAGTTCTGATGAACAAAGAGTCTATTTATATTTATCCGGCATCCACTAATCCCCATGGGTGCCGGTTAACTGACAGTCTACCATGTATGGTGTTAATAGTTGTAGAAAACTTAAAATAAAGTTAATAAAGTTTTAAATACAACCTTAGTGGTTTTAATTTAGGAAATAAGTTGTAATACAAATATAGGTAATGTTCAATGGTCTCCTTTTCCACCTCTTTTATATTAAATACAATTTTGAAATGTTGGAACCCAATGTAGAACTAACATTTGCTATTGTCTTTGGGGGAGTTTGTGAACAATAAAAAATTTTTGTTGTCAAATTGCTTTTCCAAATGTCATATTTAAATGCACATTTGGAGTTTATTGCAGATCATGAAAAAAAACCAATAGTCTTTACTAAGTTCTGAGAATTTTCAGATTAAACTTACTTAATTTTGTGTTAAGATAGAGGCAGTAAATACTTTTTTGTTGGATCTGAGTTTGAATGTCCACAGGAGCACTTCTTGCTCTGTGACCTGAGCAGTTTTTGACTTTGGTTTTTGGCTCTTTGTTTTGCTGGAGGTGGGGAGTACAAGTTCCTCCTTCATCAGGTATTGTTAGGAGTACTTGGACTCAGGCTCACACAGCACCTCAGTACATGGTAGCCCACTTTAGTTGGAGGTTATTCAGGCTTGAATTCTGTTCGGGGTGCTGGCAGTGGAGGAACGGAAGCTCTCCTGAGCACATCTGTTACTGCCTGTGGGTGGAGGCCAGGCAGGGCGGGGCTGGGCCCACAGGATGAAGCCTGGTGACTTCTGCTCCAGAGGGGAGCAGTGCTGTGAAGGAGTGTTAGCTTCAGGGAACACTGGTTTTGTTTATATGTTGACATTTCTCAGAGAAATTAAACTTCAACTTAGTGTATTTCTTCTGGACAATGCATTCTAGGTTCCAAACAAGTTGACTTTGAGATGAACCTGAGTATGTAACTTATAAATTATTTCAAGAACACAGAGTAAAAGCATACCCTGCTATCAATATCGCAGTTGATTTTATATATGTTTGTCACAATATTATCCACGTAATATTCAGTATGAATGCAAATCTCTACTCAGAATAAGTTTATTGGTCTAAGCTAAAATTTATTCTTTTCAGCCCAAGGCTGGGTGGTGGTTGGATTTGTACTGTAATGTATTTAAACTGTAGGTTCTCCCCCTAAGTGCTGGTATATGTTTTAAGACAGCCAGCTGCAGAAAGAGTGTAGTCTGAATTAACTTTGTTTAAGCTACTAAATTCATATGGTAGGTATGGCAAGCCAGAATTTTCTGCATTTATTGAAAAGAGACATCAGGAAAAAAATGTAAGGTTTCATAATAATACAATAATCACTTTACATATAGTAATTCCCAATAAGCCAATTTGATTAACATATTCAGCCTTATAGCAATCGCACTAGTTTTATAACTATTAATCTATAACTATAGATGTGTGACTTAATATATGTAAGTTTTATGTGGACAAGGGAACTTAGATTCTGGAACATTTATTAAAATAGAAGTTTAAAAGTATACTTCAGTACTATTATCTTGATACTCCAGAGGCAAATACATTGTCTAATAACTTAGAAGGCACAATAATTTCAATTCAGCTTTCTTCTGTCTTGCTTGTTTTTCATTCTGTATGTTTTGCACTGACCAGAGCCGGACAAACTTAGGTTAAATCAGTATCAACCAGTGAACTCCAGAATGTAGACATTATGTAGGTTATTATTTTTAATTACTAGAAATAAAAGCTTTGAATTTTTAGAACATTACTTTCTGTTCTTTTATTATAAAAATGTTTGACATTTTATTTGAGTGCACTCAAAATATGAGTATTTTAATCAAGATTGCTTAGTAGGGAAAGCTGGGATGGCTCAGTGGGTTAAGCGCTCACTTTGAAGCCCCGCGGACCGAGGATCGAGTCCTGGCCCCGGCCCATGCGGACCCACATGCCCTGCGCAGCCCTGTGCCTGCCTGTGGAGTGAAACTATATGGAACACTAATGTCAACTATGGAGACTGCTCTGGGCCCTCCCCCTTCTCTCTGTCTCTGTCTGTCAAAAATCAATAAAATCTTTAAAAAAAAAAAAAGATTGCTTAGTAATTCTGCTATGATGTTTTAAATTTTGGAATATTAACAACAATTTGTTCCAAACTATTTTAATCCTATTTGATTAATACTGCCAAATTTTTGTGATTAGTAAACAGCATTGGAAAGAGATCCTTCGGATTCTAGAGCAGCTGTTTGTGATAAGGGTAGAACATTCCCCTCTGTGTTGCGGTGCCTCTCTTGTGTTCCCTCTCTGTACTCACGGACCTACAAAACAGCGGGGCGCCTTTTGCCTTCAGCTGCCTCCGTGGGTTTTGCTTCCGGCCCCCGTGTATTGCGAGTGTCTTCACGTCTTGCTCAAGCTGCGTTACAACAGCTGATGTTTGTGACCTGAGTGAGTGCTTGTGATACGCAGGGCCTGGTTCTCTCAGCCCTGCTCTGAGCATCCTTCCTATGTCCTCCTGGATCTCTAGTGGAGAAGCATAGTTGTGCCCCAGTTTGAATTTTGTGTGGCAGCGTAGATCTCTCATTCTCTCTGGGTCCTGATCTTGGACAGAGCACTAGCACAGATACTAGTCGCAGGGACGGCCGAGCTCACTGCCGTGTCCTCCTTGTCCTCATGCATCCGGACACGCACTGTTGGTGTAGTTTTCAGAAATTTACTGCTAATTAGGAGTGATTATCAGGGAAGAAAAACTGAAAAATTGGCTTTGGATTCAAATAGACTTGAATTCAGACACTCCTGTTTCTGCTTTTACTTTGTGATCTTGGAAAAATTATAGCTTCTTTGAAATTGTAGTGTCATCAGTAAAGTGAGCCTCCTGTCCTTATTGATAGAAGATGGCATGTGCTAACTAATGTCTTAGCACAGTAGGACTTAGTCACTTCATTTACATATCATTTAGCCTCAAGTCCCCTATCCTTAAAATGGGGATAATATATGTAACAGGGTTGTTGAGAGGAGTGTATGTACCTATAGCCAGAGAAGAAATTGCTGAATGAGAAGTATGAAAAGTAAACAGTGGATGAGTTTGCGAATATGTTAGCTTTTATTGCTATGTAATAATAAACTACCACTAACTTAAAGTCTTAAAACAACACCCATATTTTTATTTCAGTTTCCATGGATCAGGAACCTGGGCATGGTATAGCTGAGTCCTTAGCTCAGCATATCCTGCGGCTGATACTGGGGTGTCAGTTGGGGCTGGGGTCTCATCTGAGGCTTGCAACCTTCCAAGCTCATGTGGTTGTTAACAGAACCCACTTCCTTGCAGCTGTAGAATTAATTCATGGCAGCTTGCTTCTTCAAGGCCAGTTGAGTGCGTCTCTGTCTCTTATTTAAAGAGCTGTCCTGATTAGATCAGGCCCACCCAGGAAAAATTCTTTTGGTTAACTCAAAGTCAACTGATTAGGGACCTCAATTTCATCTGCAGAGTCCCTGACCTTTTAATGTCCCTTAATAGTGGGTATAATATCCCAGCATATTCACGGGCCCTGTCTGCACTTACGGGGAGAGGACTGAAACAGGGTACATTCAAGCTGTAGCCAGAGACCTTGGGGGCCATCTTAGAAGTTTAAGAAGGACTTACATTCCTTAGTTCATATAGTTCTAAACTTAAAAATTTAAAAATAGTGCCTAAAAAGTCTAAAATAATTCATTTTATTCACTTGACATTTTCTCCAGAATTACTACGGTAAGTGAAAATTAGAAGATTGAAATTCTAGAAGGAACATTAACTAATATTCATATAGTCAACAACAGCTGTTCTCAGTGTTTCTCAAGCACTTCTGGTGTCTGATGGACTAATAGAAATGAGAGCTAATGGCCCAGACTGGTAACCTTATTTTGTAGATGGGGGGTGGGCTGGGGGCAGCCAGAGGCCAGGGGAGCCCAGCGATTTGCTCAGTGTCCCAGAACCAGTTGGGGCTGACGCTGCCCTGCCCACTCCACCGGTGCCCTCACTTTTGCCTCTCCAAGGATAACACTGTGTAGGTCTACTTTGTTAAGAATGTTTATTTTGTGGGGGAAGCCAGGATGGCTCAGTGGGTTAAGTGCTCACTTTGCAGCACCAGGGACCCAGGATCAAATCCCGGACCCAGTCCGTGCAGACCCATGTGCTGAACTGGGGAGTGCCCCCAGTTCAGTTCTCTCCCTCTGTCTCTGTATCTCTCTCTCTCTCTCTCTCAAAAACAATAAAAAAATTAAAAAAGACTTTATTTTAATGAGATGATGTAAGCTTGATGAAGACTTTTGTGTTAGTTACCAGTACAAGATGACAATGTTTAGTGAGCGTATGAACATTGCTTTGGGTACCAGAGTATGAATTCGGTACTCGGAAGCTGAGCTGCCTCTCCTGCTCACTATCATTTATTAAAATAGGAGGCCATCTTTCTCTCACTTCGTTAGACCCTTGCTCTTTCTTTGGCCATCCTTTGGGATTCAGGCAAGCACTTGAATTATTATAGCAGTCTCCTCATGTTCAGCTGGATCCAGCCAAAGGAACCTACAGCAATTAGAAGTGAGATTGGGTATAACTCGTAGATACTTCTCTAAAACAAATGATCTTCTCACATGGGACCCACCAAAACTGTTCGCCTAGGAATTCTGGTCAAGAGTTTCCATTAAAATGATGTTTTGTACTTTAAGAAATTTCTTTTAATTCTTTTGAAAGAAATAGAAATAAGTGACTCGTTGGTTGATATCTGTTAACCCCTTAAATGAAATTTTATGTGAGTGAAAAATGCTATTTAGTTTTCAGCTTAACATTTGCAGGTGCAATATCCAGTATTTGATTCACATAACTTGGAAACTTTGATTCCAAATCTGACACACTGGCAGCTATAAAGTGTATGTACCCCAGCTATCCTTTGAATTTCATCAGTGAGTTGTCTCTAAGGAGACATCTTCATCCAGAGTGTATAATTATTCAAACTTATTATTCAAGTAGTTGACTACTATACTTCACACTTTTCATATTCTGTCTTCTTTACATACAGTTTCATTATCCACAAAGTGAAGAAAATGTGATATAGCCAAGAAATGTTTGTGAGGCATTGTTTTTGAAAATAAAGGCATCTCTGCTATTGCTCTTTTTGACCAGTACACATCTATTTTAGATTTTTGTACTTGTGACATTATGGTACATAACGAAAGGTATGCTTTTGTTCTGTCACTTGTTACTGGAAACCACTCTTCATCCTCTTTTGAGTTCTGATCCTTTATCTTTTACTTGCTTATCTGTTTGTTCTATGATTATCACTTCAAAAAAATCATCACTTAGCAATTGCAAAACTAAAGCATTTGTACCAGCAATTTGGGTAAATGGTTTTATATTTGAAATATTTTCTTTTTCTTTCCCATTTCATTCTTTATCTCCTGAATCACAATCATCACTGCTTGATATAGATGTAGGTCTTGTACGTTTACAAACATTACGTTAGATAGGGCTACCTTCACTTCAATTTGATTCTTCTGCTGAATAGTCAGTCGTACAAATTTGTCGAATATCAGTTTTGCTGTTTTCACTCAAATACCCCATGTGGCTTTCAGTGTCGCTTCTGTACAAGTTCAAAACAGACATCTTAAAGGGATTATTTCTGCAGTTCACACTTTAACACTGAATATGTATATATAATTATTTCTTGATGATATTTGCATTATAACTGTACTCAAGGCAAATTAAATCTACTCCTGTCTCAGAGACGTCAATGTTTACAGTGGCTTAAAAACATGTGACGTATCTGAGACGCCTGTGAATGTCAAGAGGTTAATATTGTGTGTTCTACCGTCTCGCACTGTTTTGTGTAGGTGTTAGTCTAGACTTCGTGCCATGTGACACAGTAGCCATTGGGTACATGTGACTATTGAGCACTTGAACTGTGATTGGTGTGACTAAGGAACTGAATTTTAAATTTTATTTCATTTTTAGTGAACTCAAATTTAAACAGCTCCATGTGGTTAGTGGCTATCATATTGACAGCATAGAATATAAGACGTTTCTACAGTCATATATCACGTTCTTTTGAACTGCTCTGGTGTAAGTGAATGTAGCTTACAACTCTGTGTAATAAAGAGCCAACTAAATGATCTTCAGTACCCTTCCTGGTTCTCAAATTCTATGCTTTCTTGTTTCCTATAAATTAATTAAAAATGCTTTTTAATAATATACAAGTATGTAGGTTTATTTTATTAGTGAGTTTCTAAGTTGCTCATCTTCCTGCATATATATTTTTACTCGTATGCAATGAAACCATTTTTTAATTGCTGATTTAAAAGGAACTTAGTGTTTCAAGCATCACAGAATTCCCATTATTAAACAGAAGCTAGAAGCACATGAAATTAATGGTTATTGTATATTTTTAAGTCTCTAAAACAATTTCATTTAAATGAACCCCTTTCCCCCCACCATATTTTGGGTTCAGTTTGATTTACTTATCTCCATAGTTATAACATTTTATTTATTTAAAATTTTTTCATAGTAACTTAGTGACATATTTTACTCTGATTATGAATAGTTTACAAACAGAGGAAAAATAAGGTATATATTTGTGGTTATCATGAAAAAGTACTGTGGTCTGTATCTTTTTGTTGTTTTTCGAACCCCCAAACATCTCTTTCATTCTGGTTAGTTTTTATATGACTCGAACTATGATTCTTTCTGTATCCCAAAAGTTTTTCTTTATGGAATATTTTTCTAAGACATTTTGCTGAGCTAATTTAGATGTGTTTTACCAAAGAACACCTGACTTTAAAAAATTTTTATTCATTCAAGGATTGACAGTGCCCAGGATTTTAGAAAAATGAAAGGCAGAGAATATGGGGCGGAGGAGTGAAGTCAAAACGGTGATGCAGTTTTGAATTTTCACTGTAGATATATTTCAATGCTATCTACATACATTTTATTTTACACATAATCTGAATAAAGATGTGCAATCTAAACAAGTTCAGAGTGACTGCAGTTGAGGATTTTGAAACATGTAAACCCTTCTGGGGGCCTTAGCTGTAGAACCTTGTAATAACAAAGCCATTTGAGTCCTAGAATCATTATTCACACTTAGTTTCTCAAATGGGAAGCATTATTGACTCTCTCTCACTCTCTCTCTCTCTCTCTCCTTTCTTTCTTGCTTTCTTGCTTTTTGCAGCATACTGCATTTTAAAGATTTATTTTTGTTGTTTTTGACAGAGACAGAAAGACAGACAGACAGAGGAGACACAGAGAAGGGGGAGGACCCAGAGTAGTCTCCATAGTTGTATGTCATCGGTTTTTAATATACAATAGTTTCACTCCATAGGTGCAGGGCAGGATTCCCACGTGAGCTGGGATCCTTCTACATGGGAAGCATGCCTGGGGCGGGAGCCGAACCACGGGCCTCCCGTATGGAAAGCTTGCCCCGGTGAGAACAGAACTGGGGGCCACACCCCAGTTGAGCATATGGGTCTGCACATGCTGGGGCCGGGATTCAATCCTCAGACCCCGGGGCTACAAGACAAGCACTCAACCCGCTGAGCCATCCCAGCATCCCACATACTACATTTTAAAACACACTGAATTATGGTTATCAAATAGTTTTATAGTATATGATCTTTTTTGGTTAATGGACCTGAAAGGCTGATTATGTGGAGGTAAAGATGAAAGTGTTGCATTTTTGCCTAAGATTAGAGAGGATAAAGGTTGAATTGTTTTTGTAAACATAACAACACAGAACAGAAACCAACTCCAAATACCATTTTCTGCCATCTTTTTCACCCAAGACATATAATTATGTCAATGAAATTCAGATAATTCAAAAGCCAAGTGAAAGCACATATGAAAATTTCCCATCTTTTAGCTTACCTTTTGTTAGATGTTGGCAGATTTGTCTTAACTCAGTGTGTGGCATCACCTGAAACAATTAAATTTATTAGCTGTAATCTGTTTCGTACAGGGGTCCTCAAACTACGGCCCATGGGCCACGTGCGGCCTGCCGAAAACATTTATCCGGCCCGCCGGGTGTTTTTGCCGCCGCTGCCTGTCCTGCTTAGCAGCCAACGCGTCCCGGGCCCGCAGTCTGGCCCTCCAACCGTCTGAGGGACAGTGAACTGGCCCCCTGTTTAAAAAGTTTGAGGACCCCTGGTTCTGATACACAAGTTTGCTTATCACAGCCTACACCTTCAACTTGTATTATACCACTTCACATAAAGTATATAATAACCTTATAGCAGTATACTTCTGTTTCTCCCCTCTGGGCCTCTTTGCTATTGTTGGCATAGGTTTCATTACCCAGTATACATTTTATTTATCCACAATTTGATGGACATTAGGTTGTTTCACTTTTTACTTACTATGAATAGATCTGCTCATAGCATTCTTGTTGTGTAAGTCTCTCTGTAGACATGTTTTCATTTCTTTTGAGTCATTAGTTACTGGTGGGGTTTTGCTTGGGACATGTAGTATACTCACATTTCTAACAATTTAAGAAACTGCCAAGCTGGTTTTCATGGTAGCTGTACCGTTTTATATTCCTATCAGCAATATTCCTCTCCACAGCCTCACCAACATCTATCTTCTGCCTCTACATTATAGCCTTTCGGATGTGACTAGGGTTTTGATTTGCATTTCTCTAATTACTAACAATGCTGAGCATCTTTTCTGTGTGCCTTGACCATTTGTATACCTTCTGTGGGGCAATATCTGTTCAAATCTTTGCTAATTTTTTGTTTACTTCTTACTGAATTTTAAGAGTTCTTCATATATCCTGGATATAAGTTGTTTATCACATATATGATTGGCAGTTATTTTTTTCATAGTCTTGGTTTATCTTTTCACTTTCTTAAATGCATCTCTGAAGCAAAAGAAAAGCCTTTAATTTTGCTGAAGTCCAGTTTATCGTTTTTAAACCACTTGTGGTTTTTTGTGGAATATGTGATAGCTTTATTTTTGAAAGATTTTCACTAAATATAGATAAAATTTTAGTTTGACAGTATTTTTCTTTCAGTGCTTTTAAGATATTACTCCATTATATTCTGGTTTTCATTGTTTCTGATGAGAAGTCTCTCTTATTTTTGTTGTTCTTATGTAATGAGAGTGTCTTCCCCCTCCCCCCCCTTAAAATTTTCTCTTTTGGTTTTAGGAAATTTGATTATAATATGACTGGAGTCATATGTATGGCTGTATGGCAGTAGTTTTCTTTGTCTTTTGCTTGGAGTTCATTGACTGGGATCTGAATTTACAGTTCATTGTATTTGGAAATTTTGCAGTCATTTTTTCCTCAGACATTTTTTTTGTTTCTTCTCCCCACCCCACCCCCACCCCCCGCCTGGTGCAGCAGCAACTGCATATTATACTTCCTGAAGTCTTTTTCTATTTTTTTCTTTCTGTATCTGTCTTTAATTTTAGGTTTAGGAGTCTTCTGTATTGTTTTAATCGGCCATTAAATACACCCAGTGTATTCTTCATGTCAGATATTATAGTTTTCATCTCTGGAAGAACAATGTGGCTTATTTCATGTAGTTTCCATCTCTCTACTTAAGACATGTTCTTGTTTCTCTACCTTTTGAATAGTTGGAATAGTTATAACACCAGTTCTGTCGTCTTTGTCACTTTTGTGTATTTCAATTTATTGTTGTGGGTTATATTTTCATGCTTATTTGTATTTCTAGTAACCCTTGACTGAGTACTAGACATTGTGAACTTTACCTTGCTAAGTGCTGGATGAATGTATGTGGGCATGCATTTGTGTAGACATCCTTGAGCTTTGGTGTGGGACCCAGTTACCTTACTTGGAATCAGCTCAATGCTTTCTGGCCTTTTCAGCTTTAGTCCGTGGGACCAGCTGGCTATTTAGCACTAATGTTATCTCCTTTTGAAGCAGATTCTTTCCAAGTGCCCTATGCAGTTTTCCCTCTTTGCCTGGTTAGGAATAGGGACTGTTCTGGGCTTGCCCTGAGGATTACTCTTCCCGATCCTTTTGGGTGGTTCTCCCCCATCTTCAGGTTGTCTCTTGTGCACATGGGCTGAACACTGCTGAGTCCTGGGGTGGGGAGTAGGGGGGGCTGCTGCTATCCGGAGCCCCCTCTCTGTGTAGCTTTTCTCCTTGTCTTTACTCTTCCCCAAGGACATAAACCCTCTTGGCCTCCTTGGACTCCCAGCTCATTCCTCATCTTAGGGAAAGAGATTCAGACAGACCACCTGTGTTCCCTCCCTGCACTGTGTCCTGGAAACTCACTCAAGGCAGTGAACTGGGCCTCAGGGTTCCCCTTGTTTTTCCTGTTTCGCAGGCACCCCTGTCCTGTTGCCTGATGTTCAGTGTCATGAAAAGTGTTACATTACCTACTGTGTCCATGTGACATGACAGAAGTTAAATTGGGGACAGTACAATTTAATGATAGAGAAAAGATTTCTTCCTAACTGTTATTGAGAGGAAGATGTCTTCAGTGAGTTTCATTATTGCCTCTGTTTTACTATATAAACATGGTGCTAGATATCATTTTAGAGTAGTTTTTTTAATATAGAAACATGGACGTCTCAGTGTATGGTATGGACCCCCCTCAGCACCATGAAATGACTTTGTTCTTGTGTAACACCCATTATTAGAGACTGCTGTGTGCCACTATGTAAAGTTATTTTCACTGTGCTGCCTTTTTTTTTTAATATGTATTGTTTTGACAGACAGAGAGACAGACAGACAGAGAGAAGGGGGAGGGCCCAGAGCAGTCTCCATAGTTGTACATCATCAGTTTTCGACATGGTTTTGTTCCACACAGGTGGGCAGGGGCCGAACCAGGGACCTCCCATGTGGGAAGCTCATCCCAGCGGAAACCGAACTGGGGGCCACTCCGCAGTTCAGCATATGGGTCCACATTAGGTTGTGGCCTAAATTCGATCCTCGGACCCTGGGACTGCAAAGAGAGTGCTTACCCTTCTGAGCCATTACGGCTTCCCCTCACTGTGCTTTTTTAAATAGATGAATCTTTACTTAAAGTCCTATTTAGTTCCATGTTAAAAGTATCTTCTTTAATATAATTCACAAGAGAACTTAATGTTTGTTTTGTTAGTATAGAAAGAACCATTTTAATGCCGTAGAATTACTTAATGAATGAAAGATTTAAATGTCTTCAGTCCTTATGTCTTAGCTTATAAAACAAATAATCCTGAAAGTGCTAGCAGTACTGATAATATTACCTGATTGTGATTGAAGTATTTTACTCACCTATTTTGTAGTTCTGTGATTATTATTTCCATATTTATTCGGTTACAGAATCATTTGAAAATTCTTAATTGACAGGAGTCCAAGCTTTGCAAAGACACTTCGATTTTGTATTACATTATAATAAAATTCGTATCTAACATCACTGCTGAAATCCCCAGTGGGGAACGTGCCCTATCCAGGTCGGCTTCCTGGGAGCCCTGTGTCCCGTGTGCAGATCGGCTGTTAGGCAGACTGACTGAGCTCCAAACTGCATATCCGGCCTTGGGGAGAAGTTCCCGACCCAGTGACAGGTGTGGGAGGCTGGGAGGACGGATGGCGCTGCTCATTTTATTTGCTGCTAAGGGTTTTGGAAATTGCTGCTTGCTCTACCTGGATCTGAGCTTGGCAGTGGTACTGGAACAGTAGAGATTTGCATGAATTACAAACATGGATTATTTTTAATCAGTTGGTTCTTCTTGATTGCTGAGTGGCCTGCCTTTCTTTTACCACCCAATTTAAAAGAGTATAGAGAAAGTATCTGTAAAAGTTTAGTATTTCTCATTAAGCCATCTTCAGAATTTCTTCTAAAGCTGAGGTCCGTCGTCATAGTGTTATAATTTGGTTAGGGTGTATGGAAAAGAATCACTGAACTCCTTTCTGTGTGTCAGGCAGTGTGCTAGTTGCTGGGGAGACCACTGCAGCCTGTGGCACTTTTCCTCAATGAGGTGTCTGGTGTAGCGGATCACCATGCGATCAGCTGCGGTAGCTGAGGCCTCGCAGGAGGTCCACGGGGTGCTGTGCCCAGGAGACAGCAGAGAGGGCACAGCCCGCAGGGACGTGGAGCCTCCACGCTGCACGCGGAGCAGTGGTTTCAGCGTGCCCGGGGCTGAGATCTGCGCTCAAAGCACATAAAGAGGAATACGCTGTTCTCAGCTCCCTTTCACTATTTCAGGAAGGATCTCAGAACTTAAGTCATTTTCACTCACTGGGAGGAACAATTTTGTGGTGAATCTATTCAGTATGTACATTTTGATTCTTACATTTCAGTATAGGTCTCTGTCATCTTGGCAGCTGAGTGAAACCATTTGTTTAATTCATGACTTAGCAAAATCCTGAAAGGCATCTGATCTCTTGAGAGTTGCAGCAAGCACCCTGTCCTTGTCTGCTAGTCCTGCGTGAGGTGCCAGTGCTGCCCTGGGCAGCACTGTGGCCACTTTCTCTGAGATCGCCCACGTGGCCTTTGACCTCTGCGTGGACAGGACAGGGGATTTTTTTCATTCTTTATTTTTTTTTTTTTTTTTTTGGAGGTTGGTAGTAAAGTGGGAATGGGAAGTTATTAATAGCCCATTTACTGAGGAAATAGAGAATCTCCACCTTCATGTCAAGTATATAGATTCAAGTAGTAGAAAACAAAACTGGATTAAAGACACATGTATGTTCCTTCCTCCTGGGAATAAAATTGTATCCCAGGTAATCCAAGTTTTCAAAAATAGACAAAATTTGGAGATGTGTTTCTAATTTATAGGTTATGTTAAAAAATCAAATAAAACTGTCCTTTTATATCATTATTTATTTTAAAATGCACGCACACAGTCATATAATCACTAATGTGTGGTGTCTTTTAAATTCTTCAATTTGGCCTTATTTAGTGACTCTACTATGTGAGGACTATAGCTTGCTTCACACCCTCTCTTTCCCATTCTTCACCATCCTCCCAATAGAGTAACATCTCGACTTGAGGTTAAGACCATATTACTGTTTTTATTATTTTGTCTTTTAAACTTTTCTTCACTGCCAAGGTAAGTATTTAACTATACTATAAGTACATTTCCTTTCCTGAATAACTTTTGGTTTTGCCTGGAGTTAAAGTTTACCTCATTTATTTCCCTCTCTTTGTAAAAACAAAACAAAACACCTGAGTAGTTCTTTCACCATCCTCCAACAGCTCAGCAGTCGTTTTTCATAGGGTCACAACTGTCAGATAATTCCATTTTTTTTTTTCAAATAAGACATACTTGTTGGACATCCAAAGTCTCCTACCCCAACTTTTGCAGTGGCGGTTACCTTCCTAAGGGTTGCACTGTTCTTTATTTCTGTACACATCTCTCTCCTGGATGCACCTCTTTTTATCCTGACTCTTTGCCTCTTATATAGGGATCTTCTAGTTCAGCTCCAGAGTGTCAGCAGCTAGGCTTCAACATCACTCACCACCTCTCCAAATACAAGACTGAGTATAGGTGCCTCCTCTGGAGAAAATAAACTACTCCAGAGAGAAGACACTCACACACCAACCTGAGGAAGTCCCCGTGACAAAGCTGGCCGGTAACGCCGTGGCCCTAAAGAGAAGCCACTCCGTCCACAGCCCAGCTCACACTGACAGCTTCCAGTCAGCAGTGGAATAAATAAATAACTTGTCATTTGATTGTACACATCCTTCAGTAGCTCCAGAAAGTGTGGATGGGACGTAAATTTTTTAGGCCTTGAGTTTTTTAAAAAATATCTTTACTTACACTCTCACGTTTAAAGTTTGTTTGGCTGCTAGGCTTGAATAATATAAGAGGGAAATAATTTTCTTTAAAACTTTAAAAACTACCTTCTGACTTCTGATACTCCTGCCTTCAAACTTTTTATATTGCTATTGAATATGAAAAATTAGATACCATTTTGATGAGTGACCCTTTCTTTATATGTGACCCTCCCCCCCATGCCCCACCCCTGGGAGCTATTAAGATTTTCACTATGTGTTTGTGTTTCTGTGGGTCTTTTATTTTTGGTTGTGATGGACAATAAATTTGTACTATTCTTTATTTCTGGACAATTTTTAAAATATATTTTTATAATTTTTTTTCTTTATGTACATTTTCATTCCAGAACTCCTGTTGGCTGCATTTGAATTCTGACTAGATCGATCTTTTCTTTCTTTTACTAATTTTTTCATTCCTTTATTGTTTTCTAAGAGATAACTTTATCTTCCAACCTGACTTATTTTTTCTCTATTTTTTTATTTCAAAGTGTTTTTCTTTGTATTTTATTACTTTTTATAGCATTCTATGTATCTTTCATGGATGAGTATCATTTTTTATTTTTTTTGTTTTTTGAAATAGAATGTTATTTTTAAATGTTTCTTCTATTCCTTGTATTATCTCTGCTTCTTCTGAATTACTCTTTACTTTCTATAATTTGTCTGTGCCAAAGGATTTACTCAAAAGTATTCATTTTTAAGGGTGAAGCACTAAAATGCTGATTGGAAGCTGTCAGTGTGAGCTGGGCTGTGGACGGAGTGACTTCTCTTTAGGGCCACAGTGTTACCCGCCAGCTTTGTCACGGGGACTTCCTCAGGTTGGTGTGTGAGTGTCTTCTCTCTGAAGTAGTTTATTTTCTCCAGAGGAGGCACCTCTAGTCTTCCGCTTGGAGAGGTGGTGAGTGATGTTGAAGCCTCGCTGCTGATGTTCTGGAGCTGGAGTAGGGGAGGGTTTAAGGTCTCGGTGATGAGTTATTGCTCTCCAGGCTTGTCCCCTCCCTGTGAGCCCTGAGCATTTCTGGTTCCGTGTCTACAGAGAACCTCCTCTACCTAAGATGAGGGTGTGAGGCTTTGGTTTTTATAGACTGGCCGTTAATTCTGATTTTAATCTGGCGCTTCCCAATCCCTGAGCTTCTAGGTTATACAGGCTCTCTGGGTTTGTTCCTTATTGATAAATACCATTTTCTGTGCCCTTCAGATCTGTAGGCTTGGCCTTCTCTCTCCTAATTGTTTCTCATCCCTCCATAGGCTTTTCCATCTGCATATATTGTTAGTGACAACTGTTTCAGTTAATAAATCTCCCCAAACATCATTTTGCTAAAACAGTCATTGTCTCCCACTGTTTCTTTGGGTCAGGAATTCAGAAGGGGTCAAATTGTGGCCAGGCGTCTCCCATGGGTGTAGACAGGACGCTGGCTGGAGTTGGGTGGAGGGTGGAGCACTGCTGTGGGATTGGCTGGCGGTCTCCACACGGCGTGTCAGGGCAGGAGCTGAGAGGCAGAAGTGTGGCCGGCTGTCCTGCAGCAGTAGGGTGACAGCACTCCCAAAGCGGGAGCAGACCATAGACATGGGTCCAGTAGCCTAACAGTCGTGGAAACCGATTCTCTTTTCAGCTTCCTTCTGGGTCCGCTCACATTTCTTCATAAATGTCTTATCAAAAAGTAATTTTCAAGTCCTTAGTTTTCTCCCCCAAGCTCTTTTTCCTACTGTTTTAAGGACCTGAGCGTCACTGTGGAAGAAAGGACATTTTGGGTAATGACACATGTCCCAAAGCTGTTATTTTCCAGATCGGAATTTGGATCTCCTTGGATCTGTTTGGTGTCAACTGGCTTTTCAGGAATTTCTGAGGAGTGTGTTGTACTGACTTGATGTTACTGGAAACAGAAGACTTAAAGTGAGGGAAGCAGCTGGCTGTGCGTCGGGAGACAGGTGCAGAGCGTGAGGCAGTGGGGGGCGCAGGTGCAGGTACGCAGTGCTGGGATGAGGCTTCCACACAGAACTGGAGAGCCAGAGAGAACTCCTCCCAGGCCGAATGAGAGAAGAGATGTCCAAGCGAAAGCTCTCGTTTCCACATAAACACAAGAGGCTGTTATTAAACACTGCTTTATTTTTTTTAAAGTTCTTATGGAAAGATAGCTTCATGTATTTGAAACATTTTAAGATTCTTACAGCTGTGGTTTTTAAGCACAGTCTGTAACAATTGTATCCTCAGCTTTGATAAATTTATTTGGCAAAATCTTCTTACTTACTGTTTGCATATCAAGTGAAGGGAGGTTTTTAGTGTAGAGAAAATGTTCATGTTTGAAAGACTATATGAATCTGGAAGAAGTAAAAGTAATCTTTAAACTCGAATTGCAGTGCTGTCTGTTCATATTTAATTGACACACATTCAACATTGGTTGTAATGGATCATTTGCCATTTAACTGACATTAACGACATCAGTTAACTCATGTTTTTATATTACATTGGCTGTTTATTTTTTGTTAATTTACTTTAGTATTCAGCTTTCTATTCATTAAAGGTTTTTCTTGTTAGAGATATGAAGAACTACCGTGTCTTGAATCTTTTTTTATTATTAAAGCTTTTATACACATATTGGGTTTAATTAAATATGTTTTTATAGCTTGAAAATATGAACCATATTGATAATAAAACTTAAACATCTGCACATTGCCTCAAAACTTAATTCTGCAAGAGAACCCAGACCTCTGTGTCCTGATACTGTCCAAATCATCCTTAGAAATTTGACTATGTCCTGCCCAGTTTGCCTTGAATCAGATGTCCCTTTGCACCAGGTAGTTTTTAGGATCAGTGTTCTTGCCTCCTGCTTTTTTTTTGTCAATTTTTATCAGTTTCTGCCAAATTTCCATTACTTGGAAGTCTTTTGTCTTTGCAATATCAGGATTCACTCTGGTGAGGAAGAGAGGTAGGGAGGCTCCCCTGCCCTGTCTGTAGGAGTTATGTGATTTCCGTTTGAATTACTAATCTACCCTCTGGTTCCGTGGCTCCATGGCAGGTGCTGGAAGCCACCCTGACCCGCCCCTCACTCCCTTAGTGGTTAAGTCACTAGTGACAACTTTATAGGATGGCGCACCATTTCTAGTCCTTAGGACACTTTTCTCCCAGTTGCACGGCAAGTTTTTATTAAATAGCAAAATTTTACTTCAGTTGTAATTTATGTTTAATAAAAAGATTTTTAAGTTTCCAAAGTTTGGATGAGCAATCATTTCTAAGATTATTCAAAGTATAACCCTCCTGCAGGCGAATGTCATCAACAGGAGAGAGAACCAGGGCTGGTGGTTCCTGGGTTTGAACTTGGTGCTGCTATACACTTGGGCAGATTTTCTAATTTCCTTGTGCTTCCGTTTCCTTGCCTGTCAAATGGGACAGTAATACCTGTATCTTAGGTTAAGATGGGCATGTAATGCACTTAAAACATTGCTTGACACATAGCAATTACTCAGTAAAGACCCTTACTCAGATCCTTTTACATGGACTATAGTCCACTTTTTTGAAGGCCAGTGCTACCACTTTTGAAAGAAACAGCTCTCCACATAACAGTAGTAAAAGTGATTAAGCATGATTGAAACACAAACTGCCGACATAATTTGTAAAAAGAAAATGTGTGTGTGTGTGTGTGTGTGTGTGTGTGTGTGTGTGTGTGTGTGTGTGTGTGTGTGTGTAGTGGAAATACTTGCCTTTCTTCCATTCCATAGAGACAATTACAGCTAAGATTTTTATGTTTCCTTCTTGCCCATGTTAAGGAATCTGGTATATGGAGAATTTGGATTTGTAGAACACAGTTTTGGGCTGAAGGTGAAGGGATTGTTGCCCAAGGGTTTAGCTATAGATTCACTAGTTAAAGACTGGGGACAAGAAGAGTGAAAAGGGAGCCTAAGGGAATAGAATCTAAAACTAATAGGTGATGTGTCCAATAATGTAAGGTGTTGGGCCAGTAACTTAATTTGCATGTGCCTAATTTGCCTTGCACTTCAAAGGAGAACATCTGTTGCATTAAGTGAATCACATTTTGTACTGCCTCCATCCATTCACACCTGGCACTTGTGCTGTGCACACTGTTTGCTCCCCACTCTGCTTATGTGGGGGCTCCCGGCAGACAGCATGGAGGGGTGGGGGAGGATGACAGAGGTACCCATGGGGTTGTTTCATGTTCATCTTCTTAGTTGAAATGGGGGCAGCACATCTTGTTTCTACCGGAAACTGAGTGATTGATGCCCCATGAGCTCTGTGGCCACCAGTTCTGCTGGGTTCCTTTTGCACGTGTGTGAATGCATTTGCAAGCTTAGTGGTTCTCAGTTACGGCATCCAACATAACTGAATTGTCTTTGGTTCAGTGGAATGCTGAGGCATGCTTCAGCCATTTTGGATGCACTTCAACTTGTGGAACTATCTAATAGAAGGGAGATTGATGCTTCACTGCTTTATTCCCTTACTTTTGGACATGGCTTATCCTCAATTGGCTGGCTCCAGAGCCATAACCCCCAACCACCACTTCCATTAGAGAACAGCAGCCAATAGTAATATCAGTTAGGCATATGTGTCCTTGTACAGGGAAATGTGCCATAAAAGTAGGGAGAATTTCTTCTTTTTTGCTCATGTGTATCCTACACCAGTGGCTTGGACTCATGGCCACAGAAAAGTCATGTTGCCACAGGGATTGGACACCCCTCTGCTGGAGTTTATTGTTCTCTCCCTTTCCCTGCTCTTATGACATGGACACTTCTCAGTTGTTGCAATTTCTCCCAATTTTTTCAACTCTCTTTGGATTTCGCTTCTTCGCCATTGCTTATCATATTTGATCATCATTACTCTTGATTCTTTTACTGTTATCTGTCTATCCCATTTGCTCTGCAAAACCCCTCCAGGTTCAGTCCCCCTGCTGTTTATCTGGTCCTCCAAGTCTTCTTAGCACTGCTGAGGGCAACATTCCATGAGGATGGCCGCTGGTGTTTCTGGTACAGAGCATCATCTCGTATCCTGGAGGTCAAGGTGAAGTGAAGGTTATATCATTTTAGTTATGAGGATCCCAAGCAAGAGAAAAGATAACGATGTGTTGTGACAGTCACAAGATGATGCGTGTTAATCTTCACAACTAAAAGTTGCAGGAAACTATCCTAGCTAACCACACAAAGCCAGTGCATAAACTGAAGGGATTATAAAGTTTTGCTCATGGTACATGGCCATTTAGTAAGGACGCTGGGTTCACACATTTGGTTTTCCAGTCCCAGTTGGCCCACTTGATAGGCCAGTTTGCTTTACATCTCTCAGCCTATTTCCTCATCTGTAAAGCGGAAAGGATAGCATAGCAGGGCTGCTGTGAGGAGTCAGTGGGATAATATTCGCCATTCATGTATTAGAGTACACATAGAAAAATGTCCAAACAAGGGAGGTGGTGGTAATAGCGGTGGAAGTTGTAGTGTTTGTTTTGTTGGTATTTTCCATGTGATGTAATCGCTTTCCACCGCGACCATGTGTGGGAGTGATAAGAAATAGCAATCCGATATTTAATCAGAGACATCTAAGCTGTGGTTTATCCCTTTGGTATAATTCCTGTCAATTAATTTGATTTTTGATTTTACAAAGAGTAATGTAAAACTTCTTACACAGAAAGTACTTATTTAACTCTGATTTAGCGAGTGTCAAAGAGTACGTGCTGGGCTCGCAGTTCTGAGAGCACATACATGCACAAACGTGGCCCTGGTCCTTTGCGAGCCTGGTCTAGTGAATTGTAGTCAGTGGCCTGGATAGCAAGCCAAGGCAGAGTTCCTTGACTTTTTGTTTTAGTTTATGTTTTTGCTCTGTGGAACTTACTAACCACAATTACATATCATAAATGGCTTTTCATGGCTAATCATATTTCGCAACCAAGATGATCAATCATTATAACTATAATGGTAACAACAACTAACACTGATAGAGGGTTTACTTATGAGCCAAGCACTTGTGCCAGAATTTTATGTGTACTAACTCATTTAAATTCACAACATTCCTGTGAGGACTGTTACTAATTTTGCTTTACCTTCAGGCTCTGAGGAGCAGTAACTTGGGCACTTGTGCATGGCTGGCGTAAGTGGCAGTGACAGAATTTGAACCCTGGCAGTGTGACCCTTAGAACATACTTTGCAGCCTGTATTTTATGATATTCATAAGAGAAATGGGGATCCATCCATATATTCATCAAAGATTGTCCATGCTATTGCACCAATTTAGAATTAGAGAAATGTTTTAGCAGAAAAGTTTATATATATATATATATATATATATATATATATATATATATATATATATATATATGTTTTGTTTTTAAGATTTATTTTATTGTTTTTGACAGACAGAGAGAAGGGAGGGGCCAGAGCAGTCTCCATAGTTGTATGTCATCAGTCTTCGACATGGTTTCGTTCCACACAGGTGGGCAGGGGCCACTCAGAGCGAGAACTGGGCTTGGGGGGCCTCCTGTGTGGGAGGAACGCCCCCCCCACCCCCCCGCAGTTCAGCATATGGGTCCACACGGACCAGGGCCAGGACTCGATCCTCGGATGCTAAGGCTGCAAAGCAAGCGCTTAAACCCGCTGAGCCACCCCAGCTTCTCCTATTTTTATATATTTCTTATATCTGTCTTGAATTTCAAACATTTATAGGACATTTTCATGACTACATTATCAAGATACTGACTTTCAAGTTATTTTAATTAGGGAAAATTGGAACTGAATGTTTTCATAAATGTAAATAGTGATTATTTTGTCCTGATTACTTCCACACCCCAGCAGTTTTGGTAATTGAGAAGTTCTATTGGAATTGGATGCAGTATTGGTAACGTGCTCTTTGTTTTGTACCTTAATTTTGTTTTCAAGTATCAACATTCTTGTTCTAGTATAGATGTTTAAATTCTTTTTGAAAATTGTCCAAAGATGTGTAACAAAGTTATAATAATTAAACAACAAAGAAAACAATATTTAAAACACTCAACATGTTACAAAGATATATCTGTTGTTATAAACAATAAATGTGAACATAGATGCTTATATATTTTTAATTTTTATTTATTGTTTGAGAGAGTGAAGGGGGAGGACACAGAGGAGTCTCCATAGTTGCACATCATTAGTTGTGACGTGGTTTCATTCCACACAGGTGGATGGGGGGCCACGTGGGGCAACGTGGGGCAGGAACTGAGCCAGGCGCCTCCTCCATGGGAAGGGAGAACCTTCACTGCCCTTCTCTCAGTGGTTACCAGTTGTGTCACAGATCAGCATATGGATTTGCATGGACCAAGGGAGGGAATTGAACCTGGGACCTTGTGATTATGAGGCAAGCACTCAACCACTGAGCTATCCCACCATCCCATTATAGATGTTTCCTTTTAAGTTTAATTTTCTTTCCACAATAGAAATAGCTCATGTGTAAGTATATATTAAAGGGTGTCCCAAAGTTCACGCAAGAAGTAATTTTGATAGAAAACAGAGGTTTATAATTAAAAATTATAAATTTTCATTGATCAACAATGAAAACGCCGTGTTCTTTTGTGTAGCACTCCATTTTTAATAACCCTGAACTGTCAGCTGTCACGCTGTCTTTTTTTTCCACTGGCAACACTTTACCGCACAAATGACGCAAAATTCAAATCTTGCGTCAAATTTGGGACACCCTTTATATATGTGATAATGTATAGAGCAAATAATAACTATACAAGATCTTATACAAATGTAAATTGCACTAAGCTTAACATTTCAGCTTTTGAATTTCTGATTTTCCACTAGATGTAGTTAAAATAGCTACAGCCATAAACACAAGTGTGCTTGTGTGCATTTGGGGAACCTTTCACTTGGGAAGGCCATTTGCTACAATGGCAGTTCCTATTGCTCCTTTCTAAGTTTGCAGGTTCGAGAGAACCACCCCCATGTAAAAAGAAAGTGTTACATATTAACACTCCTTCTGATATAAATGCCCCTTCTAACTTGTTGATAATCATTTAAAAACTCATAACCATAGTAAAAATGAAAACCCGATTTCTTTCGTGCTATTTTCACAGCCTCTGAATGTGGAGGACGGTGTGTGTTCAGTGGTTCTCCAGCTTTGTCCTAACGTGGCTTTTGGATCTTGGTGTGTGTGCCTCTTGCTGCGTTCTCTGCTTACTTATCTGTGAAGGAGCCCAGTGAACAGGATAGCAAGCCAGCCCCAGCGCCTTGCCTTCTAGACGGGAGACGCTCTGAACGGGCTCCTGTCTGCTGGGCCTGTGGCAGGGAGGGTGGCTCTCCAGCCAGACATGAGACCACTGGACCTCAGAGCACTGGCCCAGCTGCCGAGTGCCACCAGGCTCGCGGGCTGGCACAAAGCTTAGTAGCCAGGTACAGGGTGTGAGTGAGCCACCAGCCACAGAAAGGACGGTGGGGGCAGCACTCAGTGTCTTTCGTTTGGTGGCCAAGTTTATGTTTTTGAATTTAAAAAAATTAACCATGATTAAGAAAATAGTGCTCAGTGAATTTACTAACAGATATTAATAATAGGTCTTCAAATGCCTCCTAAAGAGGGTGGTTGGTATCTGTGTCATTGAAGTTTAACCATTTGAAGCCATAGGGTAGTGTTAGATCTACTCAGTGGTGGGAATGCACATTGTAACAAAGAATAGGGGAAATTTATGTCCTCGGGTTTTTGTTAAGTATTCTGTTAGATGCACAGTGTGGTAATTCTGGCACACAAACATTTATTTCCTAGTTCTGTGAGATGTTTGTGAGAGTTCATTTTATGTTAGTTTGCAGATGGACATGATGCTTGGATATAAAATATTTTAGACCTTTAAGTTCC
Organism: Craseonycteris thonglongyai; assembly: GCA_004027555.1. Lineage (NCBI taxonomy): Eukaryota > Metazoa > Chordata > Mammalia > Chiroptera > Craseonycteridae > Craseonycteris > Craseonycteris thonglongyai. The sequence continues at coordinate 29,972 of PVKE010009576.1, forward strand.
TAATGTTTTAAAAAGTTCTCTAAAATATAGATTCTTTAGTGTCGCCATCATGTAGTCATAAACCTAAGGATGGTGCCAAAGGTACTTTAATATCATTATCCCAACTTTCAAATTATTTTGAATGCTGGAGAAATAACACATATTTCTTTGACAGGTAGGTGTGTGTAGGCACCATTGTTCTTTCATAAAGGCTAGAAACACAATAATTTTTAACTTATGATGATTAACTTTTGGATTTTTGTTGATAAATGTGTACAATAAATTCTAAAATTTCTAAAATCAAATGCAGATTCCAAATATTACCTCTCTGTAAAATATATATTGTATTAAATATTTACTGAGTTGCTAATGTAATTATTGAGTGACATTTATTCAAATTATAAAATTGATATTTATTGAATGTCCCATGGCATTGTGCCATGACAGGGATTGTGTAGAACATGAAGTTTGTGTGGTGTGTAGAAACAGAGACGCACATTTTCATTTTCGGTTATTTTTTTTATCATGGATTTCTGTGTTTGCTTGTTCCAAAAGTATTATTTGAGAAGGTTTGACACAGTGACAGTTGGAAGCAAAGACTTCTCACCCTTTTTTCTTTCATGATTCAGTCAGTTGACTTGAAGGAACAGGACAGCTCATTTGTTTATAGTGGCATCAGTGCTGGGACTCTGCTCACCATGCATGTTGGTCACATTCTCTTTTAGTAACAGATCTGACTACAGACACAGGTGGTAAGTTGTCTTCATGCAAAATGTTCCAATGGGTCTTAAACCTTAAAACCTACAACATCAGCAGTTTTTACTCCGAAGAAGTCCATTTCATTGTTTAGGTATGTGTACAGAGGTGTTTATGTGGTAGCCATTATTGATTTACTGCCTCCAAGGAGGACATGATATTTAAACAGACACTCAAACAGAAAAAAATATATTCAGAAGTGCTTTTGCTAACCCAGTTACCATACTTGCATAATCAGAAACAGCTTTAAAAAAATATTTATGTTTAAGTGATTGAGTAACAGCTACTATCATTATTGTAATACCTGTTCTGGGAACTCAGTTACCTGCCCAAGACCACATGGCTTTTCATTCTCTCTATCTATCTCTATCTCTCTCTCTCTCTCTCTCTCTCTCTCTCTCTCTCTCTCTCTTAAATTTCATTTTTCTTTCTCCTTTAATTTTTTGTTATCAGAAAGAACTCTGTTTGCCTCTAAGGTACAAAAGGGGCCAAGGAAAGGGACGAGATTGTAAATAGCGGTGACCTGTACCCTGTCTTACAAACCAGCATACATAGTGTGCTGGCTGAGGAACCAGCTAGTGAGATGCTTTCTGGACAAAGCTTGTCCTCCATGAGTAGCAGAGTCCTGGTAATTGTTAGAGCAGCTACGTTACAAGGATAAGTGTTTGTTGGTGAATAAAACAAGCGTGAGCTTGTCCAACCTGTGGGCTTCAGGCTACATGCGGCCCAGGATGGCATTAAATGTGGCTCAACACAAATTTGTAAACTTTCTTAAAACAATAAGAGATATTTTTGCCATTTTTTTTAAAAGCTCATCAGCTATCATTAGTGTATTTTATGTGTGGCCTGAGACAGTTCTTCTTCCAGTGTGACCCAGAGAAGCCAGAAGGCTGGACACCCCTGGTATAGCGTGTCTGCTCTGTGCCAGGCCCAGGGCCCTGGACTAGGGCATGAACAGTGACTTGGCACTAGGTTCTCAGACCTGCCACTTCACTAACCCTTTGGAGCCTTCGTTTTTACGTATGTGGCTGGTGTAGAGTTCTTGTGAAGAGGTGCCCAAGGGTAGTGCTGGAGGCTAACTTGTTGTTAATGCTGTACTAGCTACTACTATTAAGCTGTCCCCAGATTAGTGGGAGAATCGGCTTGCAACCTAGTAATGTGCTATTGTGTCATCGATGTGGAAGTAGGGTTTCCTGATAAAATATAGGACAGCCAGTTAAGTGCCAATTTCAGATAAGCAGTGAGTAAATTGTGCAGTATAAGGATGCCCCATATGCACATGACACACGGCACAGAACATATTACTAAATCTGGAACCTTACGTGTTAGAAGAATTCACTTTGGCAATGGGAAGGAGGCCTGTCCCTCACAAGATAAGCTGATGAAAACCTCAGGACCCCACATCACTTGGAACTCTTAATATTTAGTGCCCCTAAATCTTTAAGCTCTTCCAAAGTCAGGACTAAATCCTTTAACCCTGCTTCATACTCAGGTACTGTGTGAAAAACAGGAATAACTGTATCTCATAATCACAAGAATTTTGCTCAGAAGCTTGGATGATAAGGAGCAGGCTAAACCGCAGTCTGGACACTGTTACTTGTCTTTGCATGTGGCCCACAACCCATAAGGTGTATCTGCAGGGCTGAGCTCCTCCCCCTGGGCAGGTTTCATTTCCTGCAGTGAGGGGGTGTCCTGATGAGACTCTAGGACAATCAGAAGGGGCTGAGTACTCTTAAGAGTCCCCAAAGCCTCAAAAAGGGGATCTTACAAACCCATCACTGCCCACCCCCTTCATGGTACCTGGTTAGGCTCAGGACAATGAAATGAAACTGTGCTGAACTTGAGAGCTAAATAAAGCCTAAGTCCTTTCGCTGTGTAAGCTGGGCCTAATTCTTCACATCTCTGGACCTCAGTTCGTTCTCTGAAGTGGGAATATTTGCCCTCAGAGGATTGTTTGGGGAGTCAAACTAAATAGTAAGTCAAAGTAAAGTATTAAGAGTGTTTTGTAAATCAGGGCATATTTTAGAGATGGAGGGTATTAAGGCTGTGGGTATTACTGTTACGCTGCATTTGGTTTTTTTGGAAGTTTTACCATGGGATTTTGTTTATTTCGCGACTGAATTTTAGGCCTTTTCATTGTCTCATATTGAATTAGATTTTTGCTGCATAATGTTAATAAATTTTGTGAATTGGAAATAGTTTCACAGTGGCATTAATGTCCAAATTAAATCAGCCTTTGATTGATATTTTTTTTAATCCACACTTCTGCCTAAACTGGCCATATTAGTAGATAACCCTGATAATTTATCACAATGATTGAAAACCCATGGTGAAAATAGGATGACATGTGATGTTGGGAGGGAGAAAAGGAAACATGTCATTAGTAGAAGTATATAGTATGGTAAAGTTGGCCCAGGAGCCTTCATTAGTAGCATTACTTAAGTTAAATACATTTTCAATATTCTCAGGCTCCAGGAAATTATTTTTGAATCTGTTGTTTTCACAAGCATATGTGAATTGATGTAGTATGTGGGAAATACCAAAATAGGTATAAAATTGATCTCGGAGTTGTGAATTACTGTGTATATTATAGTAATTACTTATATAAACAAGATTATTTTCCTCTGACAAAAATTAGGGGTTAGACACAAAGTCTGTATCTCAAAACTGTTCAAGTTTATGTTTAGGTTACAGATTCCCCTCATATTTTGTGCAAATTCCTATTTTGTAAATGTCTAGGGCTTATAATTATATATTTGGCACGCCTTTTACTTTAGTATCAAGATACAATTCGTTATCATTCTCATCATAATACAACATTTTATAACTTTTGGAATGTTTTACCTTATTATCTTAATAAATATTTACAATTACCAAGAGGCAAACATGGTAGGCACTTTTTTCCTTATTCTATATAACAGAGAACAGATGAAGAAAAATTCTTATTTACAAAGTTCAGATGGCAAGTAGTAGAACTGAGATTTAAACACATGTATTTTAACATCTTTTCTTACTTTCATTTCCACTATTCCACACTGCTCCCTTCAAAAACCCCCATCATTTCCAGAATTTTGCATTTGTTTACATTAACATAAAGGTGCATTTTAATGTCTAAAGATTCTCTTATTGAAAATTGATATGAAGTCAGTTGACTCTAAATATACTCTCTGAACGATTTACAAAATCTTGTAGTTTGTATAAAATAAAGTGTAAGCATAAAAACATCATTACCCCAGGAAATCGTTTATCTGAAAACATGAATACTAGCAAAGTCTTCATAAATTTTAGTATAATGGGTGTGAATCAATTCATATGGGAGAATATTTGGGGGTATATTACTGCATTTTTTAGTTTAATGCTTAAAGCAGCCATATCATTGTGGAGATTGTCACTTTGGTAATCCTGTTGGTCACAGACTACTAGAGAGTATGGATTATAGTCCCAATGCAATGTGGTGAGTGTTACAGCTTTTCTTGCGGATCGGGACAGAAAGCAGTGATGTGAACATGCTTGTAATGTGAACATGGAGTGGGCCTGGGTCTAGCTTCTCTATTTCCACTTGGTCTCACGATCTCTTTCTCTTTTGAGGGACAGTGCAGGAGTGAGGAAGTAGGGACACAGAGCTGTGTGACTCCGTGGTCAGTCAGTACGGGCGCCTGACTTGACCTCATCCAGTGGAGGAGTTTGCCATCTCTTTCTCAGTTGTTGAATCAGGAGACACAGTAGAAGCAACGCTGTGCTTAAACGTTGGGTCTGTCTAACAGTCATAGGGCAAAATCTCAACCACGGCATTTTCTCTGGTCTGTAGTCTGTGATAAGATAGTGACGCCAAGCTCTGTTTATTCTGCCTGAAAGAAGAAAACATTCTTTACCTCTCACCACGGTGGGAGTGGCTCTTTGGAAAGGACTTCTGTACACTCACAGCAGGCTTAAGTGGCGTGAGAATATGTTCCAGGTTATTCAGCAGAGCGTTGGAAGAAATCTGGACCGGGAGAAGGAAAACATTTTACGTGTCCTCTATGCTATGCTGTCAGCCTCGTGTGGCATGTCCCCGAAAGTCCTGTAACTTCCAGCCCACGAGGCCTTGGAGGCAGTGCCGAGGGCTCAACAGTCCACACATGTGTGGAGACGGAATGCAGCATGAACTCTGCTTACGTGGACTGCGCGCTGTTCAAATGTAGGAAATCATGATCCGGATACCAGGGTTGGCTTCCTATTATGCATTGATCACAGGGATATGGTAGTAAAGAGCATGTAATTTGCAGCCAGGTAAAGCTCCACCGTGCAACTAACTAGTTGTGTGACTCTGGAGAGGATTCTTGATTTCTCTGAGTTATAATTTCTTGATCTATAAAGTAAAAGTAACCCTACCTAATAGTGCTTTTGTGAAGGTCACAGTAGCCCTGTCTGAACCTGGCACGTGAGACCACAATGCAGTTTCGTTACTCGGTCTTTTTCCTCTTCATCACCTTCACTGTTACGGTCTGCAGAAGCAGCTCCTAAAGACAGGTGCCCTGGAGTGAGGCTTCAGACTGTCACTCTCCCTTGTTTCCACTGTTGATTTCACACACAGAAGCTGGAAGCAAAACGTTGAAGGAACAAGCAGGCATTGGGATATATAGGTTTTCCCTGCTTTTCAAAAGTTTGCCTAATGCCACCCTGCTTTTATGAAAGACCAGCATCAATACCTGATTTCTCCAAAGAGGGTAAGCAGCCAGCCAGTACAGAGGCAGCGGCCCGCCGCAGACAGGGCCCTGCCCTGCACCTTTCCCGACCACACTCACAATCATCCCAGAGCTTGAGCGGAGTCTGTTTTATCTCCATTCATTTTGGGCATTCCTGCTTTTACCAAGTATTAGTGTTATTTTAGGTTCTGTGTGTTTCTTGGTATGATTTTGGTTAGGTTATGGGGGGAGGGGGTCTGGGAATGTTAAAAGTATTTCCATATAAATTTTCAGTAATTGTTTCTCCGCTTTGCACTATTTCAGTTTATGAAGTTTCATTGGTACGCTCTGCTTTTGGGTGGTGGAGGCAAACCTGTATTTGGTTGCTATTTCTGCTTTGGGCGCTGCTGAACGTACACGTGCCCTGGAGCCACGTCAGAGGCCTGTCTTTTGGGCAGATGTTTAGGACCTGCTTTTAAATGTGGCACTAGGAACACAGTTGGGAAAAGAAAGGCTCAGTTGCTGCTCTTATAGAATTTGTGTTCCACTGGATGAAGATGGTAGGCACACAAATAGCTGCCCAAAGAAATGTCAGAAAGGAATGGTTGCTCTGCATATAATTAGACATGACCCATGAACGTGAGTAAGCAGGTGGCTAATTTATGTTGTGTGGTCAGGGAAGACCTCTCAGAGGAAATAAACCTTTAAGCTAAAAATCTGAAGGGCAAGGAGCCCGCTACGCAAAGATCCAAGGTGACAGCATTCCAGGAAGAGGGAATGGCTGAGGAGAAGACCCTGGCACGGGAACAGGTGGGGCGTGGCTGCAGCTAGGTCCTGGCGGGCTGGAGAGAGGCCAGCCTGGAGGCTTAGGTCTTCAGAAGGAGTCGCAGCTGCAGACTTCCTGTGTGGTGCGAGATGGAAATGTACTGCTTTGCCTCCAGATACTTTTCTTAGTTATTAAAGGGAGATGTGTCTTGTGTCTGTTTGTGATGGGGATGTGAAAACTGTAAAGTATATGAAAAATGTCTTGCATGCTATGAACCAAAGACACACTGAAAATTTCTATTGTACATTGTCATATTTTAGAGTAATAACATAATTTTAGTTTTTTGTCCTAATTTTTCTTTTGCATATAATTATTTGTGTGATATTTACCACTGTATGTAGATGTGGAATGATAGTCTTCAGTTTTTTCACCATTGTAAAGCACTTGAGGAGTGGGTCTTCAGTAATTATGGTGGATTTGCACTCTTCCCCTGTCCAAGCAGCTATTTCTAATAAGGCATGCCCAGGTTAGGGGTGAGTGTTACTGGAAAAGACGGCCAATTTCAGTTCTGATTAAGCAATCATCCTTTGGACATGCCTAGGAGAAAGTTCTTAGTAAGTAACCAGTTGCCAATAAACACAGTTACCAATAAACACAAAGTTGTTATTTGTTTCCATTACTAATTAGATAACTTCTGCAAGTTTTTCTTTTTAACACTGGAAAGATAAGAAGTGTGTAATCAGAATGAATCATAGTTTAGTTTGTTGAAAATGCTCAGAGTAACACATAAAATTTCTGATAGACAACACAGGAGCCTTTGCTGTGATCTCTCCCATGAAGAGGCTTTTAGCACACAGCTGCCGGTTCTGGACTGAACGTTTTTATTTCAGAGTAGAAAAAGATGACTTGATTCATTCACAAGGAAGTCCACTTACCAGAAATGTTTTTGTCTTTTTCCATGTTTAAATAATCCTAAATTATTGTTCAAAAGGAAATGTTAGCAGTTATCTAAAGGAAAACTCTGTGTATTCTATGAGCATGGATTTGTGCAAATTCACACAGACACCCTAAGTTTATCACGCAGCCGGGAAATGCTTCTCTCCTTCATGCTGTAGTTCCACATCTGAGAATCTGTCCCAAGGAAACAACCCAGAACCCTGGGACAGGAAGGGCTGTGTACACAGGGGCGAGCTCCTTACTGTCTTATTCTGACTCATGACGAACTAGAAACAATCTGACAGACTCGTAGAAGGGGCTTAGCTCAATGAATTTTCTCACACTCCCTCAGATGGAAGTTTCATATGACTGAAGATAAAAGTTACTAAAACTTTTAGGAAGTTGGAAAATGTTTATTCAATGGTAAGTTTAAGGTTATAGTAATTTTTCCCATTTTTTTAAATTTTTTCTGTATTTGTACTTGTATTACTTTCATGATGGACAAAGAATCCCAGGATATGTTTATTCTGCTCTTACATTTTAAACACAAATATTGAAGATTGTTGCCATACTAGAGTCCATGACTTAAGAGACCGGGAAGCTTGAATTTCTAAAAAACTCATTAATGGTTTCAGTACATTTTGGAAGATTGTTTAATTTGACATGAACCATCTAGCTTCTGTTATAGATTTGTTTCAGAATTAAATGCTAGAGCAGAGCTCTAGGATGTGGAGTATAAAATAAAAGGAAAGTGGAGAATTATAAGTAAGGTTATGATCAATAATAATACCACCCCCCTAGAGAATTTAATAGTTTAACTTTGTAAGAAAGAGGCACAGGGAAGAGCCAGGGTATTTAATTGCACCTGCTTAGCTATAGCCTGAAGAAGATCAAAAGCCAGGATACCTCAGAACTTCTAGTTCCTTTTTATGATGTGTGTCTTTGGGGCTTTAAAATTTTTGTTTTGGGGGGAGAGGTACGGAATGGGCAAAAGGGAACAGAGTAGCCATTGTCCACTTCATTTATTATTTCCTTTTGTTTTTAGGGAAGGTGTCTTAGCATGGTCAAGGATTTTTGTTTTCTTAACATTGAGCATGTATGTATAAGCACGTATTGTATATACAATTGATGTTTAAAGAATTGGAAGACAATTAGATAGCTATTTAAGCATTTGGCAATTTCTTTGAGCTCTAATTAATTTTGGAAAAAATATTATAGATCTATCATAAATTACTTCCATGTGAATTCTATACCTTTAGTCAGCAGATAGAGCCAAGAGCAGATTATGTAGTGGTTGTGATTTGATTGGTTAAGATGAACTGAAAAGTTGAAAAGAACTTAACAGACGTGAAGAGTTGCATTATTTTGTACTGTGGGAACTTCTATGATGATGTATAAAATGAAATATAAATTCACTTTGAAGTCTTTGAGGATAGAGTTACCTGTCATCAGAAAGTTGTATTTTATGAACTATGGTTCATGAAAATCATATCACAATAGTTATTGTGGTCCATAGTTTAGTTGTAAATGTGTTTTATTTATTTTTGTGAGATGTGAGTATAGATGTTATCAGACAATTTGTCTTTTATTACCAATGAATTTCAGTGCATAATTAGTACCATAAAATTTATCACCACTGTCTTTCTCTACTACCCTGCCTTGGTTGATACCTGTGTTGCTTATTTCAAAAGGTATTGTTATTTCTCAGAATTTTTGAAAATAAGGAAACTACAGATCCTGAAAACACAGTGCATTCCAAGTTTAAATAAGAAATATATGCCTAGACTTAACTATAGAACATCAAAGACAAAGAGCAAGTCTCAAAAGCATTCAAAGAAAAAAGAACAGTTACCTATTAAGAAATAGTTAGAATTACAGCTAATTTTTATAGTACTGGACTCCAGAAGTAGCAATGTACAAAAATTATTATAAGTACTATTCAAGAATTATAATAAGAATGAAAATATTTAAAGATAAACAGTTGAGGGAATTTATCACTGAAAAACCTCTACAGTTCCTCTTGTAAGGATATAATTCTTGTAAGATATAATTCAAGAAAAAGAAAAATTATCCCAGCAGGAATGTCCGAGATGTAAGATGGAATAGGAAACAGATAGATAGAAGGCACAAATATAGGTAAAGCCAAACAAACGTGACATAAAATAATGATTGAGTCTCATTTGTGGAATTAAAAATAAAAGAAGTGAACTGTTTTTCTACAAGAATAAACTAAAATAAGGGAGATTGTAACTAAAGTCCTTTTACCATCCAGAAAGGGAGATTTTGTTTAGGTAAATACATATGGTAATATTTCAATGGAAACTGCTGAAAGTGAGAAAAAATTACAGAACAGTAAACAAAGCGGGGGGAGACAGTAGGATGGGTTCCTACTGATTGGATAGTAATCTTACCAAACTTTTCTCAATTAGAGCATCCCAGGGCTTTAAAATATATCATTAGGTCTATTGCTGGTTATGAAAAATCTATAAACAATGAAATCAAGGTTTTAATCTTAATAGCTTAAATTCTCTTAATTTGTTTACAGTATTGATCAACTTACGAAATCTATATATCCAAGTGCCTTCCAAATTAATGGAGGGTGAAGCTACTGAGGCTTTACTATTCCTATCAGATTTATGTGTCCTGGAGGGGTTACTGACATCCACAGCATTGTTAGGGTGCATCTTAGGGGGTGGGTGTTTTAGGTAAAATAGAAATGCAGGTGGCTTACAGATTCTGATGGCTTTCAGTAATAATTGTCACTTTGGTTACCCCCTATGTTCTTGTGTTTGTTTAACCTCTTTCTGTTCCCTACCTTGAAAATTTAATCATCAGTCTTATTTATTGAGCACTACCTTGGTCTGGGCAGTGAGCTGGTTTTTTACTTCTTACTTAAAGTGCTCACAACAGCTCTGCAGACCAAGGTATTATTTTGTGTATTTCACACATAAGAAACTAGATGTTTCACGAAGTTGCCCTGCTCAGCACCCCACAGCTGGCCAAGGGCAGAGGCAGATTCAAACTGAAGTTTCCTTGACTTTCAAGTCCCACACTCTTTCTAGAACAGGTTCCCTCTCAGCTCTTCAGGTATTCTTTAAACAATGAATATCAGTGATACTTCATTTTTGTTGTTTTTTGTTAACCTGTGAGTTCTGTCTTTCTGAGCAGCAGTTCTTTTGTCCAAAGAGAGCAGTAGGGGAAGGTGTGTGGCGAGGTGTTTAGAGGACCCTCACGTGTGCTTAGGGTAAAACCAGATTCCTAGACCTCGTGTTTTATTGCAGAACAGCCTGGCTGACAGATCACTCCTGAGATGTATTTAGAAGCCCTGGCTCACACAACTGGGAGCAGTTACATTCCCCTGTGACAGAGAAATGTGACCCCCAGGGTATCTTTCAGTCACCATCACTTGTGTTCAGAGCTGAAGCATTTGTGAGCTACACTTTCACTTTTATAGAGAGAAAGAAAAGAGCTTTGATGCTACACCATCAGTGCCCATGTCAGATGCCACTGATTGGCTCCCAACTAAAGGACAAAACCATTGGAATGCATAGCTCTGTGTCGCTTTATTTGAAGGATGATGTGCATTAGGGTGTACCGGTTCTCAAAGATCTGGACTTTGGGGGCTGGGGAGCCAGTGGCATCTGGAACACTTAAATTTCTATGATGGAAATCTGCTAATTCTGAGGACACTGCAGGGTAAGAGTCCCCAGAGCCTCCGGAACCTCTTGGTGGCCCTTGGAGCCGGTCTCCCACTCAGAATGAACCACTTTCTGTGACCAGATGTTTCTCTGCACAGGAGTGCAAAGGTTTAATTTTGTAAAATCTGGTGAACCACACTGATACAAAAAAAAAAAAAGTAAAACATCTCATTAATATATTGTTTATTTTGATTATGTGGTGAGAAGGTATTCTGTATATAGTGAATCAAATAAAATATATTATTAAATTTAACTTCTTTTTAAAACACTTAATATGGCTCCTAGAAATTTTATAGCTCTCTGTGTGGATCATATTTGTGGCTTATATTTCTTTTGGATAGTGAAGGTCTAGGACATTTTCCAACCAAGTTCCTTTACCCTTGGCTGTGATTCTCAACCTCATTTGAAAATTAGCATGACCTGGGAGCTTTAAAAACTCCTCACACCCAGGGACACACTCCAGATAAGTTACACCACAATCTCTGGAAATGAGATCCAGACATCAGTGTAGTACATTATGTGATTTTTTTTTTTTAAGGTTCCTATAAATCCATGACTCAACCACAACATTTTTATCTCTTTCAGTTAAATTCATTAGTTGATCAACCTTTGCTATTCTTCTCAGATTTACTCTGTTTTCCTTGTAACAGTGTGCCCTCATTTCTCCTTCTTGGTACATTCTGTAGAGCAAGAATTAATATGTTAATAAATTTGAAAGAGATGTAGTATTTAATTCTAACGCGTGAAAACAGAGATGCTGAGTCTCAACTTATTTCACATAAAGTCGGTTCCAGGGGAGGGTTGCAGCTGAGCTGGACTGCAAACAGGCTAGTTAATTTAGTTTAAAGTTGGCCTCCAAGGAATGTACCCCAAAGTAAAATATTTTTAAAAAGAAACGTTTTCAAGAACGTGGGATTCTGTGTTGGGTGGATGGAGGTGTACAGCCAGCACCCTCCAGGCGTGGGGTTTCCTGGTCATCAGCTGGTGGTAAGATCTTGATTCCCCGGGGGAGTTGGTCCAGGTTGAACGACTCCAAACAGGCAGTTTGGGGAATGCTGGAGAGGCAAGATGAAGCCCATTATGAGGGCTTGCTTCATTCTCAGCACAGTACAAAGCGGGAGCAGACCCTCAAACTGAGTGGACACAAAGGCATATTGGCGGCTCACTAAGGGCCCTGGTGTGGACCGGCTGCTCGTCCATAGCTGGCGTTGGTGGGTACTAATGGACTGTAATCTGAGGACTCTTCCGTCTGTAGCTAGGCCTCACGAAGTGTAAACAGACATCATCGGAATGGTCTAGTATGGCACAAAGAGCACTGCCTGAGGGCCAAGGAACCTAAGTTTTAGTCTGATTTTCTCAAATAACTGTTTGTGGCCTTACATCATTTAATCTACTGGGCTTCCATTTTTCCTCCTCTATGAAATAAGAAGTACTCCCTTAATATCCAGTATTCCTTTCAAGTCTACAAATATCCCTGCCAAATACCAGTGAAAGCAACAAACTGTGCCCACGTAATCAGTATGACAGAAAACCTTAAAAGTTTGTGAGTGGTTTTAAATAGGGTGTGAAGTTTCTGAATTAGTCACCTTGCTGTTCTAGCTCTGCCTGCAGTGTGCTGCAGCCTGCAGGGGTCAGGGCCTCTGCAGCAGTCAGGGCCTCCGCAGCTGGATCTCAGTTTAAGTTACTTGTCTTCTGAGGTGATCCCAGGAGCCAGCAACTCTGCTCCCTAATATTTAGATCTAGTACTTTCAGAAATATATTGACTCAGCATTATTCATTTCCTGTGGAGGGAGAACAGGACAAGAATTCAGGGTCAGAACTGTTGCATCCGAGTTGAGGCTTCAGTTGAGCCTCACGGTAAAAGATAAATGCTAGGAGCATGCTTACTGCTTTATTTCATTTGGTTGGTCCCTAATCCATTTACTAGGTTATGTAACTATCATTGAAGACAGGATCTGTCATGAGCCAATCATTTCAGTGTGTTTTTTGCTCCAGGTGAGCTTGGTAGCCAACAGTCACATTAAATATCATAGAAAGTTTTGGTCGAGTGCATATTCAAGGTTGAGGGGTGCTTGCACACAATCTCATGAACGTATTTTTTTTTTTCTGTACTGACTAGAAACTGATTGCACTGTAGCCAAACTGGATGTCAGCACACAGGGAATTCAGTGGCATACCTGAACAGATGAGTAGTGACAAGTGAAAATCAATTAAAGGAGCCAGCCACCTGGGTATATTCAGTAACACAGGCCAGCACCAGAGGAATCTTACACTCAACTGCTTGCTTGAGATCGATGCTTTGACTCTGTGCATTGCTAATGCACACACACAAAACCTTGGAGTAGTTCATGATGTTTTTGATGCTAGTATTGAGTATTTGAATATTTGCTGGATTTGCTTGTTTGTTTTTCCTGGCTCAGCATAAAGCCTGCGTTCTTTGGGGGCCAGTCCCCCAAGAATGAGACTTGGTGAAAACAGCATTATATTTTTCACTACTGAATCCCAGGGAGACCAGATCTAAGAAACTGTGGAGAGAGTATGTGACTAGGGCTTGGCCAGCCTTACGCTCTTAGAGCTTGATTAAACCACACAGGAGTCAGGAGTCTAACAAGATTGAGGCTTAGTTAGTCCAGTTGTGACATGCTAGTGGTGACGTTCCGGGAAATTATTTCTGTTGAAGCATCTCCCCTGTTTCTTACCTCTTTTCCAATCCTGGTTCTCCACAACCAATTCTGTAAACTCATTCAGTATGCTTTCGTGAAATTTTCTCCCAAGCTAAGCCAGCTAAGTTTAAGTGTCTATTCTTTCTAAGAAGTCTGATTGGTATAGTTAGAAATTAGCTACTGTAAGACTTGTAAACTAAGGGGAGGTATGCTGTGAATCTCTGGTAACTTGGGATCTGCTAGAATATATGATAAGAGATGGTCTTTCTATGCTACTAGGTTAAAACTTATTTGTAATTACATTGCTGTGGAATATAAGCATTTTCTTCTTCTTGCACAGTACAGCTAGTTGACTTTATAGGTGTAAAACTTCACATGAGAATTTCTAAATTTCTGACAGTTCCTTGTGCAATACAGTGTGGGGTGATGTTATCAACTCCATTGAATCAAATAGCTTTTTGATAGAAGGATGATCGCCTGAATTCCAAATTTGAGGAGACTAGTTTTTGATTCAGTTAGAACCTTCAGATGGCATCACAAGTGGAACAGTTAGGTCTACTTTGTAAACTAAAATATGATAAGCCAAATGAACAATTTATTTATTCCAAAGAATTTATCGGTTACCTCCTGTATACTAAACACTGTGCTATCTCTGTATCGTGTCGGGAATAAAAAAATAAATAGTAAAATATGTCATGCTCTACCTTCTAAGAACTTGCAGGCTAAATTAGAAAACAAATAACCAGATCACTATAATTCAGTATTTTGAGGAAGAGCTGACTAACCTGACTGAGATATCAGGTTGGGAAAGAAGATGTGCCATTTGATACTGTATACATCTTTAATATCTAGCATATTGCACACAATGGTTAGCATGTGGTAGGTACAGAGAAGGCGTTTGAGAAATTGAATTTGAACTCTGCCTTGAAGAATAAAGAGCTCTGGGGACCCTGAATTAAAGCAGAAATGACGGTGATATAGAGAAAGACGGTGGTATGATTTTTATTTATTTATTTATTTATTTATTTATTTATTTATTATTGTTTTTGACAGAGAGAGAGA
>PVKE010009577.1:0-16158 GCA_004027555.1 Craseonycteris thonglongyai
GGGGGGGGGGGGGGGGGGGGGGGGGGGGGGGGGGGAGGGGTCTGCAAAGTGAGCACTTAACCCACTGAGCCATCCCGGATTCCCCAATAATTAACTTTTTTAACATCTAAAATAGGGACAAGTTTAATAATTATCACTACAGGACACAGAGAGCTGTTGTAACTTAATTCAGAAGATGGTTATCAAGGAGATTTTTAGCAACATTGTGGTTTATTCTCATTTTAAAACGTTGCAATATAAAGAGGTAATATATAGTTTATTTTTATTTGTCTATAAGATAAGTAGGAAATGAGTAATCAAAGAACTAGCTAGAGCCATTTGCGATAGATAAGCCAGAAACTTAAACAACAAAGGCTCTAATACACAAACATCTAGTTTTATCTTCTCTGGGAAAAAAATTTTTCTTTCTTCCAAAAATCTTATTATAGGAAGCTGAACAATCTGGCTGAACCATGTTTCAATCTGTTGATAGCTGGTGTGATTTGGCCAGTCTCATTGCCTGGCAGGGAAGTTTGCACCTTCTTTTATGTGCTGCATGCTTTGTCTAGGAAAATGAGCTGCCCAGAAAGGTGAGGACAGTTTCTGTTTGTTTGTTTGTTTTTGTTTGTTTTTTTGCAGTGTAATTGTTTCTTTAGTCATAACCTCTAAACACCCCAAAGTAACCTACATACAGTGCACCACAACAAAGATTTCAACGCTGAAAGAATACTTGCCAGAGAAAGAAACTTAAAATTAAATAATAACAAAATAGGCTACTTTATGTAACAAGAGGAAAAGATATACTGAGATACCGTGATTTAGGTTAATGTAAATTGTTCTTGAGAAGAGAAAGGAAACTAGGAACCTGCCCAAATCCATTTTGATGGTCATAAACACAGCATGACAAATGTTCTACCTGCAGAAAACATCTTGTGCTGAACTTTTCACTGAAACAGAAATGTGCCTGCCTATTTGTGTTCACGCTCATTTACAGCATTGTGTATGCACAGACAGCATCATGCTGGGTTTTGATTGATGCTTTCATTAAGATGGCTGGGGCTGTCATTATGTGTCCCCGTTCTTACCTAGACAATCAACTGATTTCTTTTAATACAGGAAAGCAAAAAGAATATAGTATGTAAATGATATAAACTTTAAACTAAAATTCTTCAATTAACGGACATGCTGGATACTTTTGCAAAGATCACTCTAATTTTGTATGTGTGGGGAGGAAAGAGAAGAGAACAAACAAAGCCAAATAAATAGCAGTTGAGAACTATACAGTAGGCACTGTGTTTTACAAACACAGGAATCAGTCTAGTTCTTTCCAGCCTTTGCCCTACCTGTGCTCTCTGTCTGGAAACCTCTTTCCCTAGGCAAACAGCATGGCTCCTTCCCTCCCTTTCTTCAAGCCTTTGATAAAACCTCATCCCCCCACAAAGGTTGTTGCTGAGCATCCTATTTAAATTATGAGGTCTGGGGAAAGCCGGAATGGCTCAGCAGGTTAAGCACTCGCTTTGAAGCCCTGACGACCGAGGATCGAATCCCGGCTCTGGCCCAGGTGGACCCACGTGCTGAACTGGAGAGTTCCCACAGTTCAGTTCTCTAGCTGTCTCTGTATCTCTCTCTCTTTCTGTCAAAAATATAATAAAATAAAAATAAATATGCACTGAAGATAAAATAATTACTCTCTAGAAATATAAAAAAAAAAAGAATTTTAAATTATGAGGTCTGTCAATTAAATTTGTGAGCTCATCCTAGAAAAAGTGCTACAAACCTCATTACTGACTATTACTATGGTCACCTTCAAAGTACTCCCCTTGGGAAGCTTTGCACCAACACCAGTCCTATTTCACTTTTCAAAGTAGTTTTGGAACTCTTTTTCTGGAAAGGCCATCAGAGCCCTTGTCATATTACCCTTGGTGTCCTCAATGCCATCAAAATGTCTTCCTTTCAATATCTACATTCCTTGTGTATTATTCTTCATAACTCTATCACCATTTGGCATATGGTATATTTACTTGCTTTTGTTTATTGTCTCTTTCTCCCTCACTCCCCTTGCCCTACAATAATGCAAATTTCACGAGAATAAGGATCTTGTCTATTTGATCACCTGCTATATCTCCAGTACCTAAAACAGAGCCTGCCTGGCCCATAGTTCTTGAATATGTGAATAAATTTTTCATTCTCCTCTAAGTCCGAGTAAATGAAAGTTGCTTCCTTATAGTATTTAGTAAACTTTCTGATTATTTGATTAAAGGCTTTGTTTCCAAAACTTGAATCTCACAGTCTACGTTTACTGTGATGTCACTATAAAACATCTACTTAGAAATCAGAGAAATTTGTAGTAAACCATATAGGAAAAACACTAGAGGCTATGGTCTCCCACAAGAACTGTGGCTTGGGAATGTTCATGTAATAAGTATATTTATTTATTCCTTTTCTCCATCCCTCTTGTTCTTTTTCTTTCTTATTTTTTCTTTTCTTTAATGATTCCAATACAGATAAGAAAGACTTGGCAACACGGTCCTTATAATTTCTATTTCTGTCATCTTTTTCATATGCTACAACTACTGAATAATCCAGTACTTTCCCTTTCACCTGTCCTTCATCCCAATCTATTTGAGATGAAGGAATTGTGATGCTAAAGCATTCCGAAGGCCATTGTCACTCCACTTTCATCAGCACTGCCATCTTTGTTGCTGTCTGATGGGTGAGTAATCCACTTTGTATAGAACTGGGGTGTCTCCAGTTGAACTATAATCATTAAGAACAATGTGGTCAAAACAGCAGGTTATTTCCTCTCTCTGTTTCACCATCATCAATGTTTTGTCTTTGCCCTCAGACTAGTTTCCTTCCTTGTTGTAAAAGATTTCAGATGTTAGGGCTAGACCTCATAGCTAGGGGACCAAAATGTACATCTGTCCAGTGTCTCCTTATCAAGAACTAAAACCATTCTTGGACTCCCCTCCAGAAGCTTCATTGGTCTCATGTGGGTCACTTGCCCAACCCTGAAAAGTCGAACACCTGATAATGGGACCTCCATGATTAGATTGAACTAATTGCAGCTCACCCCACCTGGATGAGGTTATCTTTCCTTTGGTCAGGTGGTAACCAAACAATAGCAGGGTTTTGCTAATGAGGAAGAAGAGGGAAATGGAAGTGGGCTGGATAATCAATTGTATCTGTTGTGTACAATTTTCAGAGAGGACCCTGACAGCAAAGACAGGGATGCATCATCCAAGCAGCCTGAAGCACAATCAAGTTAGGTTCTCCTTTGCAAGGTGACCCTGAGAGTCGTCCATCATTCTGACTGGGCCACAGACACAGAGAGTGAGTTGGCACTTTACTTATATTATTAAAGTGCCACACAATGACCAGAGTCTTATGTGACCTAAACTCAATGTTATTATCTGAACTCACAATCTCTGAAGACAACTAAAGACAGTACCAAAAACGTAACATGAATAACAGGAGAACAGGCAGCCTTGATTTGTGCTGTTGGCTATGCAAATATGTTTGATATATCATCTGCATCGGTAACTCTCACCATTGGGCCCACAGGATCTTAAAAAAAGATGTTTTGAGATTTTTCTGCACAACTAGTTTTCCATAGGCTTGTATCCATACCAACTACCCAATACACACAGAGGTCTTTTAGAATTGACTAATTATGTTTGAATATTGGTCTATCTTGTTTTATGCTTGCAAAAGAAATCTGTAAAACTAGTTTTATTGGTCAAAATACATTTTAAATGGATTGTTGCTTTTCTGACTAGAGTAAAACTGTGAGAGAAATTGGTAAATTAAGAAAATCCTTGGGGAAGCCGGGATGGCTCAGTGGGTTAGGCGTTCACTTTGCAGCACCGGGGACCGGGGATCAAATCCCGACCCCAGCCCATGCGGAACCATATGTTGAACTGGGAGCTCCCCTGGCTCAGTTCTCTCTCTGTCTCTATATCTCTCTCTCTCCCTGTCAATATATATATTATATATATTTTAAAAATATATATATATATATTTTAAAAAATAAAAGAAAATCCAAGCATAGCAAATAATCCCTTCTTAAAACCTTCTTTGTGCAAACGTAGATTTATTGACTTTGAGCTTTTTGAAATTCAGTTAGACTAAATTTAGCTGTTCTGTACAGTTTGAAGCAGGCATGTCCAACCTGTGGCCTAGAACTGTTCTGAATGCATCCCCACACAAAGTCTTAAAACATCATAAGATGTTTTTGCAACTTTTTTTTTTTAGTTCATCAGCAGTTGTTAATGTTAGTGTATTTTATATGTAGCCCAAGATAATTCTTCTTCCAGTGTGGCCAAGGGAAGTCAAAAGGTTTGACACTGTTGGTTTAAAATGATCTGTCTTCATAATCATTATATTATACCATATTTAGTAATATTAAAATACTTTAACACATAAGAACACCTGTTATCAGAAATCAGAAGTAGTATTTAATGTTAAATTCTAAAGACAAAAATATATAAAAATATTTAAATATTTAATAAAAAATTTTGAAATACAATAATTATCAAACCAATCTATGGATGTGTATTTCCACAAAGTAGATTTTTATGAAAAATTAATACACACATTTTTACTTCTTCTATTCATAAAGCAAGATTATCAAATTTTATACATAAGAAAGTTAGCCAAAAGTAGAGATTCATTTGCATATTCTTTCTCCCTTTTGAGTTATTTAGTTCAACCAAATTAGAAGACTTTTGTTTTTAATATAAAGAATCACATTCACACAGATTGCAACATCCCTTAAATCAACCTATGGTATAAAAAAATTTAGTTGCCTTTGTCAACCATTTGAAGTCAGAACATGGACAACTTTAAATTAGTTAAAAGATAACAATATCTCAAAAGATTCCTCTGAGTAGTTGACTTGCTCCATCCTCTAATTCAATCAGAAATGTCTTCATTAGCCTTCATCACTATGACAGAAAAAAGTATTGTTAAATGTAAAAGAAGTCAGAAAAAAGAATCATGAGGAAATTGTCATGTCCTACATCCTAATTGAATTTCTTTAAAACAAAAATAATTAAAAATTTGAGACTTTGTTTTCTACTTTTGTATATACAAAGTAGGCTATTTGAATATACTTATATCCAGGAACTCCCCAAAGAACAACTGCATTTTCAGGCATAATCTGTTCGTTTTATAGACTTTTGGTGCTGAAAGCTACTGACTAGTTGAATTCAAGGTCCTTTATTTTCTATAGGATAGACTTAGCAGCTAGTGACTGACACAGCTGAGACTCAAACCCTATTTTCCTGGTTTAACTTCAGGCTTTGTCACGCCTAGCATTCTGTGCAGCCACAAAAGTCAAGTTTCTTCCAATGATTCCAAGACTACTTTCTGTAAGATATTAAAAAGTGTTTTACAAGAAAGGGATCCACAGACAAATAAATAATTAATTCTGGAAAGGGCTTGGTCAAAGTTAACTAATTTTCTTTGCTATGACAATTATAGAGCCTTTAATTTTCTGCTGTAGACTATGGGTATGCAGAGTGGCCATGCATGCGTTAGATTGAACTGGTTTATAGACATAATTGATCTGCATAGTTCTTGTTCTGTTTTGGTGTTTTTTTATATGTTTGTTTAGTGGTGATTTGGGGTTGTTGGCTTATTATTGTTTCTTTTTTCTTCTTCCTTTTTATTATTTTCTTCTTTTATCCTTATCATTTTTCTTTTCTTTCTTTTTTTTTTCTTTTTCTTTTAGCAAAGCACAGAGTACAATAATAGTCTTCTGTGGAAGAGCATACAATGCTATTTGTACCACTTAGAATTTGATGCACTCCACGTGAGAGAAAAAGTATAATAAAAAATAAAAGTTGCTTAAGCAAAATAGGATGTTATTTTTCTCTCAGGCAAAAGGAATCTGGAGGACATAGTCAAAACTGTGAGGTTTCAGAATCTACAGGTCTCATGTTCCATTTTATTGTTCTACCTCTGTGTCTATGGCAATTCAGGGTCAATTCATAGTCCAAATTGGCTGACACAATTCCTGCCATTTTATTCACAGTTTAGGAAGCAGTTGGGTCAGCTTCTTTTTAGCAATATTTTCAGCCCATACAACTCATGTGCTAACAATTAGCCAGATCTATTCAAAATTGAAACAATTTATGTCAGGCATGTCCAACATGCAGCCTGGGACAGCTTTGAATGCAACCCAACACAAATTCTTAAAACATTATGAGATTTCTTTGCAACCTTTTTTTTTTTTTTTCCCCTCTTCAGCTATTGTTAATGTTAGTGTATTTTATGTGTGGCCCAAAGATAATTCTTCTTCCAAATGATCCATGGAAGCCAAAAGGCTGGGCACTGCAGCTTTAGATGCATACATTATAATCCCAAATAAAATTTGTATTTTGCAGCAAAGGAAAGAGTGAAAATATAGTGGCATTTTGCAAGCAGTCTTTTCTACACAGTTATAGGGCAAAGCAGAGAAAGGAAGAGGGAAAGGAGGGTGGGGGAGGAAGGAAAGAAAGAAGGAAGAAGGAGAAAAAAGGAGAAGTGGCTTTGAATGCGTCAAAATACATATTATTAATGCAACAAGTATCTAGAGGTAAAGAAGTACTTTTTTACTGCTGAGATAGTAAATGGGTTATCATTCCTGTCAAAACCCAGAAGTCTGCTTAAACAGATTTCAGATTTTGACTGATGTCTTCCAAATGCTCAAATGCACAACATATCAACTGTCTTTCTAACAGGCCCTAACCATATTTGCTACACTTTGCATACATTTACCAACTGCATCCATTACCATAATGAATAAAACAAGTAGGTGACAGTTCAATTATGAGATGTAATAGGGCCTAAGCAGGGTAATTTGTAATTACATTGCAAAGTTTTTTTTTTTCTTTTTTGACAGTTTATAACATCCTGAACTGAAGTACTTGCTGATTGCCAACTACTTTTCCAACTTAAACCAGATTTCTCTCAATAAATAGTAGAGAAAATAAAAATTTCAAAGGGGAATTAAACTTTGGTTATTGTAAAGGTTGTCTGTCAGTTTCACAAATATTCAAAAAGGGATGCAAATTCAATCTCTAGTTTTCTTGATGATGATACATAGGCTCTTTAGAAGTGCTTTTAATAGATCTTTTTGGAGTATATGTTCATATGTAATTTTAAAAAAATATTAGTAATTTTTTTTTAATTAGAGCAATTGAGTTAACTTGGGGCAAAAATCATAGCAATTATCACCAGAGGATATTTGGAAGAAGGTGATTAATGTCAACATTAGTGTAGTTCCATGGTTTATGATCAGATACTGGGACTTTTCTCTGTAAGTTGTGTAAAATTACTTGTATATTTTCTATTGGGGCTCAATTTAAGGGGTCTGAGGGTGGTGGAAAAGAAAGACAGAAAATAAGAGAATGAAACATTTCCTGAGCACACCACTGTGCGTCCGGCATCGTATTAAATGTTCCATGTGTATTTTCATATTTATCTTCTATAAGTTATGAGCATGTGCATTAGTCCCATCTCATAGATGAGAGAAAAATTAAATGTAGTGAGAATAAGGTGTTTCTTGATCAACAGAGAAACAGGTTATATTGCCCAAGTCATCCTGGTTCCAAAGATTTTTCTCTTCCTGTCACACCTGGCATGCATTTATGGTCTTTACTGCCTAAGGAGTTATGTGCTTACTTATTTAGGGCAAAAGCTCTTACAAACAAACAAACAAAGTAAGGACCACAGAAGGAAAGAGGAAATATATTCCTAAACAAGTATTTAGGAACCACATTTACTTCCTTCTGGAAAGTAAAGTGAAAACCCCAGAATTTGGTAGCTTCAAAGCCAACATGAAGAAAATGGACTCCACTGCAGCTCCTGAGCAAGGCTATTTGGATTCCTGAAGTATATTTGTAAAACAGCGTGTCTTCCTCCTGAAGAATACATGTATAACAGACAGGAGCAGAACAAGAGAGAGCTCTTGGTAGATGTGCTTTTGGTGTGGTGGTAATGATGTAGAGACTTTAGGAATTTACATAACAGTAGGAAGCTTGTAGCATACTTGTAAATAGTAATAGTAACTGAAGACTCTGGAAAAGAACAATGGAAAGGCATTTTGTCACAGGGTATACTTTTGAGAAAGCTGTCACAAGCTAGGCATAACCATAGAGCACAGCTTCTTTGGACATCACTAAAACCTTTGCTCTTTTGATTAAACGCATATAGGTTAGAAGTAGTCTGTGCACATTCTCAATATTGATGAACCTGAAGGTACATGGTACATAGAAGAGAAAGCAGTTTCTGAATCACTGCAGGAACCTCTCCACCCAATTAAAGTATTTAGATGAGTTCTAAATTCCAGCAAACCTGAAACCTAAAGTAAGGGGGCAAAAAAATAAGAAAGACCACCCTCACACATGTCTGCACGGACACACACACACCTTTCTCTCTCTCTTTTATAAGAATTGTGCTTTCTAACTTCAAATTTCCTGGGAGAAAAGAAGTGCAAGAGAAATGAACCGATCTCTGTTGAAGGAAAAGCATTGCTTGTTTCCATTTTGTCTATACTACCTAATTCAGTTGTTTATGAGGAAGTAAGAAGAAGGAGAATATCAGCCAAAATATGGTCAGGCCCCTTTCTTTGGAATATACTGCTTATTATGATCCCTTTTAAATTGTAATTTTTCAAGAAGCTACTGCATTACTGAATGCACAAAATTGGTTATGTTGGTATGTTCATTCCCATGATATTTGAAGTGATCTCATTTCTTATAACTTGGAGGATTTTACATATTTTCCCTGTCTATTCAGTTTTCATTTGTTATAGGAAACCAATAAAGAAATAACGGAAATTTTTATGGAAATATTTAAGTTGTTTTTATGACTATGTATATTCAAGTTATTTCTTAGGCTACAGTGGGAGATAGGAGCAGAAACATTCCTTTTTGTACCTGGTTTACAATTTCACAATCACAATAAGTAATAATTCTAAAGAAAAGAAAGCAGAGAAGAATATAATCAATAGCCATATTTCCTGAGTGCCTTTTCCTTCCATTGTATTGGACCCAGCAAATACTGTGTATGGAAGGAACTATAATACACAATGCAACCAAGAATAGTTGAATATTTTAATTCATAAGAATAAATACTATTTATTTTCAGAATAATCAAAGTAAATTTAATATTTAAGCAGTTTTCTTCAAGACACAACAATTACGTACTCTTATTGTCATTGGGAAGAAAATATACTCCCAGGAAATCATAAAGCCTCAAACTGTTCTGGGAAAATGAATGGCGTAGTCATACATTATAATGCCACTAGCTCCCTTTGGGCACTGCAGTTCTTCAGTCACGACCACTTACATATCCATTGTGCAAAAGACGTAAAGCAAAAGGAAACACAAGTCCTATTTCTATTTCCTTGTAACAAAGAAAAGTTGGGTGTCTGATTTGGAAAATAGAAATCTGGTTGGTGGATTTACAGCTTGGATTTGGTATTGACTAGAATACTTCACATTTCCATCAATTAAACAAGGTTCTTTCAAAGTTACAAGTGACATTGAACTACAAATATATCCTGGTAAGCCAAAGACTAGACTATTACACAATATAGAAAAAGGTGGAGGATTATGTGTCTCTCAAAGTCTAGAGTCACATACAGGTTCCAGGGCTAAAATCTGTGGGTTAAGAATGGAAATTTGGGGAAGCTGGGATGGCTCAGTGGGTTAAGCATTCACTTTACAGCCCTGGGGACTGAGGATCAAATCCTGGCCCCTGCCTATGCGGACCCATATGCTGAACTGGGGAGTGCCCCCAGTCCGGTTCTCACTGAGGTGAGACCCCGGCCCAGTTCCTGCCCTGTGCAGCCCCGCCCACCTGTGGAATGAAACTATGTGGAAAAACCAATGATGTGCAACTATGGAGACGGTTCTGGGCCTCCCCCTTCTCTCTCTGTCTCTGTATCTCTCTCTCTCTATCATAAACAATAAAAATAAATCTTAAAAAAGAATGGAAATTTGCTACGTATTCACTAGTTTGTCCTTTCTTGCTGCCTTTAGTTTCCAGACCCCATTCTTTGAAGCTTAGATTCACTGAGCACCCTTGAGAAACTCTGAGAGAGACCTTGAGTCTTTATGTACAATAACTGTTGACTTCTAGATCTTTCTTTTCCTGTGGAGGAGTTAGACTTCAAACATCTGATTCTCATTATAAGTGGAAAATAACCACCTTAAAGACTTATTTCTTATACTTTTAGGAATTCAAAAAGAAAATATTATTTGATTACTAACAAATAAATAGTGCAATACGACTGATCTGTGCTGATCATTGGCCTTGCCCACTCAGGTTTTAATTGCTTTTGTCTTTGCAAGACTTTGAACAGACAATCCACTGAATGTAGCATAATGCAAAAGAGGGTGAACAGACTCAGGAAAACACAGACAAGGGAACACCCATCTCTGTATAAGAGAATCAAGAAACACTAAAGCAGAAGAGGTGACATTTAAATTTTGAGTAGAAATGTAGTGGGTGGGGATTGGAGTGCACAGATTGGAAGACATTACAAAAAGGGAAATCAGCATTTACATATAAATCGAAGTATGTTTGGAAAATGGTGAGTAGTTCACTTTGCTACAAGATAGTAATTTTTGACAAGGATGTCAGAAAATAAGACAAGAGATGCATGTAAGAGCCAGGGTATGAAGGAACTCAGCAGCTATTCCACACAGGACAAAGACTGGTTTCAGTAGAGTGAAGTCATGATCTCTCTTCCTACTATCCACACTTTATTTCTCCCACTATTTTTTCTATGTCCAGTAAGACACTTCATTGCCCCTTTCAACAAAGCTATGTTTAGAATAAATGAGCAGAGATGCATAACATCTGTGGAGATGAAAGTCTCGATCTTTAAAGTGTTAAGGGCATGAACAAAAACAGAAGGATTTATAGAAGTTATCTGTGTTATGGGTCATTGTTTATAAGCAGACTACATTTTATTGACTTGCTATAAACAGAGTCTAACAGATGAAGATAAATGCTTAACTTTACATATAAAGAACTGGAATTTTTGCTTTTACTTAGTATGTAGAAACCTGCAAATAAAGTAATTCTTATGCAACTATTTTTTTTTAAAGCCAAATAAAATACAAAATTTTATGAGCCCATGAGAGAGCTGAAATTACAAGACAACCTCATAACTTGAATTTCTAAGAGAAACAGGCTTTTCCAAGTCTGTGAACTGTATTACCTGTGATAGATCACAAAGAAAAGAACTAACAACCATAGCATGGGTAAGGAGAAATCAGCAAAATTTTAACAAACCATTAGAGATGAGTGTATAATCATGTGTCAGTCTGCAATAGCTGGAAGGTGCCAAATGGCAGGGAAGTTCGTCCTGACAACCACCATTCTGTTCTCTGCTTCTTCAAATTTGGTCTGTTTAGATTCCACATGCAAATGAGATCATATAGTATTTGTTATTCTATGTGTGACTTATTTTACTTAGCATAATGTGTTTAAGTTTTATACATATTTTCACAAATGGCGAGGTTTCTTCCTTTTTTATGACTAAAACGTATAATATTATAAGGGTTGTCTGGAAAGTATCCAGCCATGTGATATGAAAAACAGAGGCATTTAGGGCTCAATTTTTTCCAGATAGCCCTTGTATGTATCTCACACATTTTCTTTATCTATTCATCCGTCAATGGATATGTAGTTTGTTTCCATGTCATGGGTATTGTAAATAGTGCTGCAATGAACATAGGGGTACAGATATTGCCTCAAGATAGTGATTTCATTTCCTCCAGATCTGTACCCAAAAGTGGAATTGCTGGATCATGTGGTAGTGCTATTTTTAATTTTTGAGGAATTTTCACATTATTTTGTATAGAGGCTATACCACTTTACATTGCCACCAAGAGTGCACAGGTTTCCATTTTCTCTTTGGCACTTATCACTTGTCTTTTTGACAATAGTTATACTAGCAGGTATGAGGTGGCATCTCTTTACAGTTTTAACTTGCATTCCCTGATGATTAGTGGTGATTGTAACTTTATATGTATTTTTTGGTCATTTGAATACTTTCCTTTTTTTGGAAAAATGTCTATTCAAGTTCTTTGACCATTTTTAATTGGATTATTTGGTATTTTTGCTATTGAGTTTATAAGTTCCTTATATATAAATATGTTTGGATGTTATCACATTACTAGATATATAGTCTGTAAATATTTTCTCTCATTCGTAGATTGCCTTTTTATTTTGTTGATTGTTTCTTTCATTATTCAGAAGCTTTTTAGTGTGACGAAGTCCACCTTTTTTCTTTTTTTTTTTTTTTGCTTTTGTTGCTTGTGTTTTGCTATAAAATAATTGCCAAGATCAATGTCAAGGAGACTTTCCCTTGTGTATTCTTCTAGAAGTTTTATGGTTTCAGGTCTTACATTAAATTTTAATGCGTTTTAATTTAATTTTTGTGAGTGGTAGAAGGATGCAGTTTCATTTTTTTGTGTATGAATATCCAGTTTTCCTAGCACCATTTATTGAAGAGATTATCTTTTCTTCATTGAGTATTCTTAGCTCTCTTGTCAAGTATTTGTTGCCTGGATGTGCATGGCTTTAGTTCTGGGCTCTCATGTCTGTTTCATTGGTCTATGTGTTAGTTTTTATGCTAGCACCATACTGTTTTGATTTTTAAATATAGTTGGAAATCAGGAAGTGTTATGCCTTCAGCTTTGTTCATCTTTTGCAGGATTGTTCTAGCTATTTGAGGTCTTTTGTGGATTTATATGAATTTTGTAATTGAGTTTTCCATTTCTATAAAAAAATGCCATTGAAATCTTGATATTTCATTGAATCTCTAAATAGCTTTGGATAGGATAAATGTCTTAGCAATATTAATTCTTCTGACCCAAGAACATATGCTATCTTTCTATTCTTGGTGTCATTTTCAAATACTGTTTCAAAAATAGTATCTGTCATCAAATACTTAGTTTTTAGTGTATAGATTTTTCAGATCCTTGGTTAAATTTATTCCCAAATATTTAGTTGTTTTTGATGCTATTGTAAATGGAATTTTTCTTTAGTTCTTTTTTGGATAATTCATTACTAGTGTATAGAAATCCAACTGATTTTTGTATATTAACTTTGTATCTTATAGCTTTACTGAATTAATTGATTATTTCTATTATATTTTCTAGAGTAGTAATATTTTTCTATATATAAGTTCATGTCATCTATAAGCAAAGATAATTTTTCTTTAATACCTCTTTCTTTTTCTCTTAGGAGATACATGGGCACATTGTTAAAGATTTATTTTTATTGTTTTTGTTTTTGACACAGGGAAGGAGAGACAGAGAGAAGGGGAGGGCCCAAAGCAGTCTCCACAGTTGCATGTCACTTGTTTTCTACTTAGTTTTATTCCATGGTTGTATGCAGGGCTACACAGGGAAGGAAACAAACCAGGGGCCTCCAGCATGGAGCTTGTCCCAGTGAGAACTGAATTGGGGGCACACCCCAATTCAGCATATGGGTCTGCATGGGCCGGGGCCTGGACTCTTTTCTCAGATCCTGGTGCTGCAAGATGATCACTCAACCCACTGAGCAATCCTGGCATTCCCAAAGACTATTTTCTTTCTTTCTGAATCGGATGCCTTATTTATTTGTTTGTTTGTTTACTTATTTGTTTGTTGGTTTGTTTTCTTGCCTGATTGCTCTGGCTATTACTTCCAATGTTATATTGAATAAAAGTGGTACGAGTTGGTACCCATGCCTTATTTCTGATCTTAGAGAAAAAAACATTCAAACTTTCACTGTTGAATATATTAGCAATGGGCTTATCATATACAACCTTTGTTACATGGAGTTATGTTCCTTCTATACACAATATGTTCACAATTTTTATCATGAATGGATACTGAATCTCATCAAATGCTTTTTCTGCATCTGTTAAAATGATCATATAGTTTTTATCTTTCATTCTACTAATATATATCAATTTATTGATTAGCACATGTCAAGGTAGAGCTCTTAAAGAGGATCACTTAAATTGTGTTATTGTAGGGGAAGCTGGGATGGCTCAGTGGGTTCATCGCTCATTTTGCAGCTGCAGGGACTGAGGATCAAATCCTGGTCCCGGATAAGAACCCATGTGCTGAACTGGGAAGTGCCCCCAGTTTGGTTCTCACCAGGGTGAGACCCCAGCCTAGTTCCTGCCCTGTGCAGCCCTGCACCCACCTGTGGAATGAAACTATGTGGAAAAACTGATGATGTGCAACTAGGGAGACTGTTCTGAGCATTCCCCTTTCTCTCTGTCTCTGTATCTTTCTCTCTCTCTTTCTGGCAAAACAATAAAAATACATCTTTAGAAGAAATTGTGTCTTTGCAAATTTTAGCCATATTTCAGATATATATATATATATATATATATATATATATTTAAAAAAAGCAGTTCTAAAACTACTTGGAGCTATGATTATGTGAAAATAACCAAGGAATTAAGGAATTTTTGGACTTGAACTACCAGTTATCAACACATTTTATAAAGGAATAATTAAAGAATATTAACTGCTATAAGAATAAAGAGGTCTAATAAACAAAACAGTAAGTCCCGGAGCATACTTTATCACACAAAATATTGTAGGTCAGGTAAAAGTGACATTTTAAAGCAATAATTAAAAGGTAAATTATTCAACAAATGTTATTGGAATATTTGTTTATTACGGTAAAATAACAGTGTGGCTCTGTATATGAGTTCACAATATAAAATAAAAATGAATTAAATTTTATAGCATAAAATGAAAGCATAACTGAATTGTAAGAAATAAAACATAAATATTTGACTTTAGAATAAAGTATACTTGCAAGATAAATGTCTAGTATTAGTAATATGTTCACTGAAATTATAGGTAATAGAAAAACTAATAAGAATAAACTATCTCAAATAACTTGGAAAAAGACTTATCTGGACAAAACAATAATAAAAAAACCTGAAGCCCAGAAACTTACGATATTAAGATAATCAAATTTATTAAGCTATTCAGTTTTTAGATATTAATTAAAATAAAATAAATACAATGAACTAAATGTTTCCTAATAAACCAAACAGCATTGTTTTTCACTGTAAATCTTCCACTGTCAAGTGAGGGATATTAAGTACACTCCTATATTTTAATGAGAAGGTGTAAATTGGTTCTGCTTCTAAAGAGAGTAAATTAAAAGAATATATCAAAATTAGTAATGCCCACAACTCCTGACCTTGTACTTCTACGTCTATGGATTTATTCTAATTAAAAATAGCCAGAGATGTTCACCAGGCTTTATGTGCAATAAAATTATTTGTATTGTTATTTATAACAAATAAATGTTACTTATGAGAAAGTAATCCAATTCTAAAGGATTTATTCATAAATACTAATATAGCAGTGACATGAACTATCACTATTACAGAAATTAAAATCTTGCTTTTGTAGAATAATTACTGACACAGGAAATATTTATAGTATAAATGTCTTTAAATATATATATATGTGTGTATATATATATACACACATATATATATGCATACACACACACGCACATACATATATATATATGTGTATATATATATATATATATGGAAAATACATTAAAATAGCCATGTTTATTTTTGAGTAGATAGTACAAGTAAATTTGTAAACACTTGTTGATTTTGTATATATTTTAAGTTTTAAAATAATTGCTTATATTTAGGTTCTTTCACCCTACTCCTTCCCTTCTAACTTAAATGCACTCCAATCAGGCTTTGCCTGTATGAAACTCCATGAAACTGCTCTTGATAAGCTCAACAATGATGTCTAAATATATATATATCTATATATATATTTTAAAAACAACAGTCTAAAACTACTTGGAACTATGATTACTTGCTAAATCTAATTGTCAATATTCAGTTTTTATCTTAACTTGAATTATTACATCATCGACCCAGTTGATCACTCCCTCTCCTTTGATACACTGTCTTCACGTGGCTTTCAGGATTCCATATTTTCTTTGTTTTCTTCCCAACTCACTGCCTTCCTCTTCCCAGTTTCCTTTGTTGATCCTTCCTCGTCTCCCTGAGAGCCCACAGCTTAATTCTTCATCTTTGCCTCAATCTATTTACATTAACATCCTTGGTGATTTTATGTAGTCTTATAACTTTAAATACCATCTACAAGCCCACAACACCAAAGT
>PVKE010009577.1:16258-44586 GCA_004027555.1 Craseonycteris thonglongyai
AGAATCATACACCCAACTTGTAAAATCCACACAATTATTTTAAGGTCAAATAGTAAACATCTCAAAACAACAAACCTAAAACTAGACTCTTGGCATTATTTCTGAAAGTCAGCTCTTACCACATTTTATTTTTCTTTGTTCCACCCCCCCACCCCCCATTTGTTGTGTCTAATTTCAGAAAATAAATATAGCTTTCTCTATCCTAAAATATATCCAGAAGCCAACTATTTCTCATCTAGTCCACAGCCTACCACAATTTGTTTCCTGAGTAAATTAACTAGTCTCCCTGACTCCTCCATTGCTTCCCAAGAATCTGTTATCAACTCAGCCATCAGAGAGATCTTTGAAAACATAGAAGTATCATTTTATTCTTCTGACCAACAAAAGGTTACCCATTTCATTAAGTAGAAAGAAAGGCCTCACAATGGCAATTGCCTATATGATCTAAGTAAACCTCATCCTCACTCCCATTACCTCTTGAACTTGTCTCTTATTCCTCTGTCTCTCACTCATCCGGCCAGCTTCACTATGCACTGGCCTCTTGATGATCAAACACGCAAGCCCTGCTTTTCCTACCTCAGAGTCTTTGCACTTGCTGCTCCCCTCCACTTCGCATAAAATCAATAGCTAACACTCCCTCTTTTATTAAGGTTTTATTCAAATTTTATTTTCTCAAAAACTTTGAAAACTCTATTTGAAAACAGAACTTTCCCTGCAATACCAATTCTCTGATCCCTTTTAAACTGTGTTAGTTATTTCTCATAACAAGAATAAACATTACTTAAACGCAGATAAGAGAGGGCCCTGACCTAGGCTCTACATTTAGAAACTACCACTGTAGACCTTCTCCAGCTAAGCCAATCACATGGGGTGAGGAAGAGTCCACGGACTCAAGGAGCATGTCAACATGGAGACACAGCTTACTCCTTCTACACCAAGATCTGAATAGAAGAAATCCCCCCAAAAAATTTACCCTCATTTTGTGAGATTATCTTCTGTGTGTGTGTGCATGTGTGTGTGTGTCACCAGGATATCCCATGACATTGGTGTATGTATCCTTGAGTAAGAAGTGGTCAAGGAGTTTTCATGGAGTGAATTGAATGGAGTTCGGAACATGTAGACTAATGTCCAGGGAAGTGTGCATAAGGCTCTCTCAACGTGAAGTGAAAGGATGGGATAAAATGGGGCTGAGCAAAGAACCAGTCTCAACTCACCTTGACTTTGTTGTCTTGAAACTCTGAAATGGCTAAGAATCATAAAATGCCTTTTGAAAAATAAATATCTGATGTTGCAGATCTGAAATCCATTCATTCTCTCTAGAAAGCTGTTGCTTGAAAATTCTTTGTAAAAAAAGAAAGTGGAGATGAGGGGTTGGCTTATTCCACAACTTGCACCTGTGATTGGCTTTCATTTAAAGTTTTTTGTTTTCTGTTTTCTTTTTTCTAGTATATACATACTTTGACAAGGAAGGAATTGTCATATTTTGCAATTGAGAACATAAAATTTCTCTGGAAGATAATCTGTCAAATATGTATCAAAAGACTTATAAGTGAATATATCTTTATCCTGAAATACAACTTCTAGAAATGTACCCAAAGAGGCGTAGATGACACTAATATTTTATAAAAAGGAAACTCATGCTAGTGTTATATCATAGAAATATTTTATACAACATAGGTATCAATGAAGTAAACTGTTAAATAATTCATAATATAGCTATACAATATGAAACCATGCAACTCCTAAATACAATATGGTAACATTTTTTATGCTGCATAAGTATATTTATGCTATATTATTGAAAAATAATAGGTAAAAACAAATTTAATATAATCTGTTTTTCAAAAGAAGATTGTAGTAGAAATATGAGGGCCATCTGGAAACTATCAAGCCATTGTCAATACAACAAGTGTAATTACATAGCTGGATACTTTCCAGAGAGCCTTCTTATTTGTGCATGTAAGTTAACATTTATTAAATTTGCATGCAGTCTATAGTCAAGAGTGGTTGCCTCTAAATGGTGATGACACAATAGTTTTTTAAATAGATATGTTTTGTTTTCATAATAAAATAAAATGCTGAATTTATTTTAAGCAAACATTTCAGCGTTTACCAGTTTTTAATCAGATGAATTATGTTTTAAGTAATTTTAAGATTTCAGAAGATTCAAGTTTCCATAGATGACCTGTGCTTACGTTAGTGCCTTTAAACAGAATTTTAACAATATTTTGTTATTTATCTTTGACAGTGGTTTTGCGTTATATTGTTAATTTTATAATAAAAATCCACATTTTTCTCATCTAAAGAAGACAGTTATAGTTATATTTACAAGGTTGAATGATGTAATACATGAGGATAGCCAAGTAATGAAGATTATTATTTTTTAATAAAATTATTATTTTTTACAATTAGAAAATAATATATTTGAATGTTTTCCAATAGTGTACATACTTACATCTGTCCAATAATAACAATTTATGGGTTTTTTGTTGGCATTTTGATGTTCCTAAAAAATGAAATATCTTAGAAACACCTGAGATATATCTTTAAATATTCAATATCTTGTCATTTAATATTCACAGTATTCTCATTATTTTTCCCCCAAAATCACATTTTCAAAATTTTGTTTCTTGCCATCAATCCTGAAATAGTCATAGCATTACTGAACATTGTTGGACTCAGTGCCTCAAGAAATGGAGCAGGTAATATTTAATTATCAAGAAAAGAGATATTTCCTTTGAAACATTTTGCAACCAATCAGAATTTTTTACTAATGTAGGAACAAGATCTTAAGCCAAAAATGACATTTAAATGTTCAGATTCTAAAACCAGTTTCTCAGAATCAATAGAAATGGTTTATGCCATTCTTTTTAAAAAGCAAATTCTGTTTTGTAATAATTACACAAATAAATGCCAGAATGTGTATTTTAAGAATTCTTTTTCATTTCATTGGCGGATTGCAATATTTTGGCTTTCTCTTATTCAATATGGAAGGCTATTTGCTGTTTTAAAGATAAGTTACCTTGATCATAAGAGGTGCCTACTGAGTTGAGTTTAAAAATACTACACTCATGACTGGTATCATTTGTCCACAAAACACTCAAAGCTATTTCTTACATTGGGTCCTCCATAGTTGGCATTCTCTCTGTCTAGAACTTTCTTCCAACCAAACATCATGCAGCAGTTTGACAGAAAGCCATTGCTTAAATAAGTATGAAAACAAGAGTCACTTTAATCTCCAAAGTCAATGGAAAAGTTTTGGTTCCAACCAAGAACCAATATTATATAAATCTTCCCCAAACAATGATATATCTAACCTAATCTATTCTAATTTTAAAAAGTTCAATTTAGTAATTGACTTTTATAGTTTAATTTTGATATCATGTATAAAGTTTTCCTTTGCCCTCCTATCTACAATGGTTATACACTGCCACCATCATCACCACCAGCGTATTCTTATACATGAACCAATACTGTCTACATAGCATTTAGGTTTCTCAAAATAATATCATTTATTTACTTTTATTTTTGCCTGAATGTACCACATTTTCATCCTTTAAAATCAGAGAAAACACATTTTGTGATGAAAAAGTTAATTTTTTGTTGCCTAAGTTTGCATATTCCTCTGATCAAGATTTTTAGTATTTTAACTCTAAATATAGGTTCTGAATATTAATAATTTGAGCATTATTTAAAAGTGATTTTCTACTGAATGCATTGATTTGCAAAGGAAGAGATCCCAGCTGTGTAAGGATCCCAAAAGTCGAATGTGAGCATGAAGTGTTTAAGTACAGAACAACAGGACCACTGTCAACTTGACTTACTGTTGTAAACTGTAAAATGGCAGCCAGCCTTGAGTTCCACCAGAAAAGGTTAAAATACCTGAGAAAACATTGCAATTAAATAACTGGTTAAATATTGAGAAATTTGTGAAAATTTTCTCAAATTAAAAAAAAAATGCATCATTTATATTTCTGTAATTATTACCAAAACAAAGTTGAAAAAAGTGATTTGATATTTAAAATAAAACATTTGATACTATTTAGAAAATAGGGGGTAGGTAGAAATTATTCTTGCACTAAATAAAAGTCTCACTAGGACTTTGGTAAAGAAAAAAACATAATATACTTAGTTGTAGGTAGCTTTATTCTTTAGATATTCCACTGTCACAATATAATTTACAGAGTGATTTAGTAAACTGCCTCAATTTAAATAGCTATGTTCTCTTTTTCCTTGAAGACATCGCTCTTTTGTGATTAATCTTTGAAGAACTGTAAAACAATTCCTTGCAGTAATCTATGGAGTGCTATGAATCAGCAACCAGGAAAGCATGATGCAAATTTTTAAATTACTTCGAAGTTCAGTTTATTCAGGAACTTTTAGCAATCAACAGGAGATTGTTATGAAACAAAATTAAAAAGTCTCATAACGTGTTCTTTTTAAATATCAATTAATTCACTGTGGTGTTTATACAACTTCACAACAGGGCATATCACTTCACTGAATGAAGGGTAACAATTTCAAAGAGCTATGAAATAACACTATTGAACCCTTATTGCATGACTATTAGCTCATTATAAAGCCATCAACACCTTATTCTTAAGCAATTGACATGATTGTGTTACTGTTCTGAAGTAGAGTGCTGTGTGGCTACTCATTGGCTATAATATGTCACAAAGTGATGTATCAAAAGATAATGAAATTCTAAGTGACACTGACATCAATAAGAAGGGACATTTTTTGTTTGCAAAAGTAATAACACTTTCACGTGAACCCATAACCTGAGAAACCTAGCATGCATCCTTCACTTACAGAATTTTTCTGAACTGTCCTCAGTATCTGTGAATGAACTGGCAAGTTGATTAACCTTTTTAGACAGTCTTATCTTGCTCCTACTCATCTATTTTTATTTTAAATTGAATACATTTTAGTGTTTATGAAAGTTTTTGGCCTGGCATCTCAGGCGATTGTAGCTCATCATTACTCCACAGGTACTGATTAGTAATTGGCAGTATGTACTCCACTCCAGAGATGGGTTCAGTCTAGATACTCAATGAGCTATCAGTTTGTCAGTGAAGTTAAATAGGACAGCAATGAGTGACAGGCAGAAAAGAGGTCAATACAACAAAATCTAAGAAAATTACTGACGTTCTGTGTGATATGTATAAATATAACCTCAGTAATATAAATCAAAATTGATCAACAAAGGGGGAAATAATTGTATTGTCCAGGTCACATTGTAATAGCAGACACTGTGTTTCACATTAACTTTTTTGATCTTTAAAATTCACTTTGGTACTAGTAGAAATAAAGCAAGTTCAGGAAAAAAACATAAAATTATAAATATTTTATTATCCCAGATGAATAAACAGTTGGACCTTTCTCCAGATTCTTAATTAACATAGGCATATATATTTTCTTAGATACTCAAATTATTAGAGGAAAAATAGGCACCAAGCAATCAGAACCTATAGAAACATAATCAGTGTGAAAAGATTGACTGTGAACAGTCAATGCAACATTTTGCAAAGTCCTCATACCAATCTGTGATTTGTTTTCCCCCATCAGCCCTCATTCATTAATTTTTATCAGCTTTTCTTTGACCCATACCAATCTAACGCTTCTCAAGATGTCAATTTATTAGTACTTTGAAGATGTCAGTAATGGAGAACCAGGAAACTGTTATCAGTATAGTGTGTTGAAAAGACCGTAAACTGGACAAAGTATAGCATCTTCATGACCATCTCCTTCCCTAGACGTAAAATGAAAATAATATAATACAGAGCTGTTGAAAAATAAGTTAATAGCTATGGAATGTGTAGTCATTCCAATAGAGTGGCTTATAAATGTTACAAATACAATGTGAAATCTAATCAAATACTTCTGTAGATAGCATATACTAACGTTAATGAGTTAAATTTTTATATCCAATTAAATAATAATTTTCAATTTGACTACATCAATACAAGAAAAGGAGACATAGCAAGGCTGATCAAAAAAGTAGTAAACAATTGTGTCCCTGCAGTCCTTCAAAGCACCACTTATCATCCCTGTTCAAAGGACCTGCAGTTGTTATGACATGTTGGTGACTATTTTTTAGGAAGTTTGGGTTATCATCAGATAATGGCATCAATCAGTAAGCTAACTCTAGGGGAGTAGATGATAGATAAATAGGAAATAGGAAATGGTTTCAATAGCTATTATGAACCATTTAATCAAATGATCAATAATGTCTTGCTAACTTCACCTTACAACCTGAGCTCTAATTTTACACTGCTCAAAAGAACAGCTTTAGGGGAAGTCGGGTGGCTCAGTTGGGTTAAGCGCTCACTTTGCAGCGCCGGGAACCAGGGATTGAATTCCAGCCTGGCAGTGCAGAACCATATGCTGGGCTGGGACCTCCCCCAGTTCAGTTCTCTCTCTGTCTCTGTATCTCTCTCTCTCTCTCTGTCTCTTTCTCTCTCTGTCTCTTTCTCTCTCTCTCTCTCTCTCTCTCTCTCTCTCTCTCTCTCTGTCAAAAATAAATAATTAAATAATTAAATATTAAAAAAAAAAAAAGGAACAGCTTTAGTCTTACCTTCCACACTTGGCCTTGTTGAGCAAGTGTTTCTTCAGGTAGTGTTCGAGCTTTCATTGTGATTGTGAGAAATGGCTCATTGGCTTCTTAGACCAAGACAGATGGGTGACATAGAAATAGTGTGCTATAAATACTTTTTTGAGAAATGACTCATTGGTGAAAATTATGTAGAATTTGTATTGGAGCCCTTATCTCTAATACAAATACTTAATTTTTATGCTTCTACTGGAATTTAAAAATGGAATGAATATGAATATTACTAAAAGTGAAAGAAGTTCTTTGCTGTAACTGTACTAATGTGGTATCTGAGGTCCTTTTCTGGTTACTTATGTCCACTTAGTAACATTGAACTCCCATTATACTGAAATTAACTGCCCCTCCTTTAAGATCTTTGATCAATATTGAAAGCAATTTGACAACACAATCATTAGCCTTAAAAAATAATCTTTGGCACCATAATTATACTTTTAAACATCTACATAAAGGAAATAATCTATAATATAGAAAGAGTCATTATGACAAAATCTTTATCTGAGAGCTATTTATATTTCTAAAAATATTGAAAAGAATTTGTATGACCAGCAAATGATAAATAGTAATAAATAATCAGATTTATTCATAACATGGAAAATTATACAGGCAATAAAATATTTATATAATTTTATAACAGCAATATTACAATATTAAATTAAAAGTCTCAATAAAAGTTGTTATATGAATTATGATTTTGACTGTATAAAAAATATTCTGAGACAAAGTTTGAAAGAAACACCTCAAAATATTAATGTTGATTTTTTATGTAAAGATTTATTTTCTTCTTTTTCTTTGACCTCGTATGTACTTATTAGTATGTTTCTATTCCCTTTCTAATCAGAAAACTTATAAAAGATAAAATAATATGGACATAATTTAGCTTTAAAAGCATTGGCAGTTCAGGGAAATTTTTTAAATGTATAGTTGTTTAAAGATTAGATCGCTGAGGAAATTGAACTTCCTAAATAATACTGAAACTAGAGTCTTAGCAAAAATATATTTTTGATTCATTGCTGAGTTATTTCTCCTGTATACTGGTAAATCTGATAATAAGACTCTGAAAGTCTTTGCAACTTCTATATCAAAAGTATCTTTTCACTTCCTAAATCAACCTGAAGTTTGAAGATAACCATGTAGGCAATTTTTAAAAATGGACCAGTTTATTTTCACTTTAGAATTAGCACTTTAGAATTCTTGCTATGGGTATTTGACATCACAGTAATAATACATCACTGTGGTGTGTCACCCAGGAAAGACATCCTGATGAGAGATGCAAGACTGAGTAGCTTCTCTAATAATGTGCTGCTTGAATATATCCTTCACATAACTGATGGCTGGAGAAGGAATTTACTAAAAGAACCTCCAAGAATCTCATGAGAATTAAATACATGGTTTAATTTTAAGTTATAGATTATCTTAATAGAGAGAAATATTGTCATGATATTATGTACAGTATGTAGGAAACACTTGATGATATAAAGAAAGTCTACCATAGAAGTCCAAAAAGAAAACTTAATGTATAATTATCAATTGACAACCATAGAAGACTGTAACAGAGGCCATTTGTAGGCCATAAAGCCTACAATATATTTGTCTCTTTACAGAAAAACTTGCTAACACCTTTCATTGTCACACATTTGCATTATAGAGAATAAAAGGAAATAGTCATAAATTGTTACAATCTAAAAAATGTAAAAGACCTTCAATAATAACTAAATTTACAAACATATAAACTTCTCAGCTAAGTTAATTTCACCAAATAAATGGATCTTTAAGCTACTGAATATAGTCCATTAAAATATGTTAATGGATAATTCACATTTCTAATTTAATGCAGTTTTATAAACTGAAAAGCATAATACTCTTTAAATACAAGGCATTGCTATTATTCCCATTATTAAAGCAAGATAGTTTTATGGAAGCAGAATAGAGTACTGATCACTAACATGGATGCCTGAGCCAACTGTTTTGAGTTTGAATCAAGATTTGTCACTAACTAGCTTTATTATTGGTCAATTATCTTTTTTTTGTCTTTTTAATTAATTAATTAATTAATTTATTTATTGACAGAGAGAGAGAGAGAGAGACAGAGACAGAGACAGAGACAGAGACAGAGAGAGAACTGAACTGGGGGAACTCCCCAGTTCAGCATATGGGTCCACACGGGCCAGGGCCGGGATTCGATCCTCGGTCCCCAGTGCTGCAAAGTGAGTGCCTAACCCACTGAGCCATCCCGGCTTCCCCTGGTCAATTATCTTAACATCTCTAAGTTATAGTTTTCTCATGTGACAACATAACATGATGATAAAAACAGTGTCTCTATGATGACAAAATGTGTTAATACATGTAAAGAGTATTATAGTGGTTAAAACAATATCCTATGTAATATGTTTCCTAGTCATATTATTATTTATATGCAGCAGTATTGTTAACTGCAAAAATTAACAATTATTCACATCACCAAAATTTTAAGGAGCTGATTTTTTTTCATGGTCATCTACATTTATAATGTTTAAAGTAAAGAGCTTGATATTGTTATTCATCCAGATATGGATTAATAAACTAGCATAATGCTAGGCACTGTGAATGGAGATTATGATATAAAAACAAAGGGCCCATCCTCATGAGGACTTCACAAAGGTATCCTTGAATTATTAGTACAGTGACAGACACATATATATTACTCAGTATAAATACAAGTAAATAATATTCTGTAAAATCTAAGTACCAGCATGTAAACTACAATATACTTTAGTAAATACATCAACAGAGGGAATTTTCATTACCTATAAGCCAAAATTATGAGAATATAAGCAGAAAACTAGAAGTAAATTACTTTTTGACTGTGGAAACTTAAAAAGATTAGGCTTCTCTTTGCAACATGAAATATTACCAAGCTTTGTGTCATAAATATAAATCATGAACCCTTCTAATTATGTCACAAAGTTATAATATACAATTTTTATGTAATAATAGGGAAGTAAATGTGCAAAAAATGCCTTATTTGTCATCAAGTTATCTAAATTTATGACTATCACAAGCAAAGTTACACTGAGCTGATAAATCAGTGTAGGAGGACAAACCAGATATTTTCAATGCAAGTTTAATTCTCTCAAAGGTTATCCAACTATGGGCTCTAATGTAGCTGAAAACAAGAATAAGCCTTTCTTTCTGTATTCATATTTTTTAGTATAGTTGGTTGCTTTTCAAAATCAGATTTGATAACTACGTTAAACCTAGGGTCATTATTTTAAAAAGATGAAATTCTAAGCCTGCTATATATGAGAGAAATGGAAACTTCCTCCCTTTATTTCCCTCTTTAACCTGTGTTGTGCCTATTATCCAGTCATCCGTTATAGTCAATGTCATTATACTGAAGAGCAAAACAACAACAAAAAATTATTCATTATTCCAGGAAAAAAGTGTTTTCATTACTAAAACACAGGAAATATAAACATTAAAATTTCAAATGAATGTTCCTAATTCACTAAATCAGTGAATAAAAGGGCATACCAGTAATTGATATCAATTAATGTCACCCCAATACATTTAAAAAAAGGGGGGGGGCGTACCAGATTGTGATTCTATAAAATTCCAAATAAGGTAACACGTAACTTAGGAGATTTAAATTAAGTTCTTGAAGTGTTATTTCCTATGAAATAACTAAAATTTGTCACTAAAATCTTTAACTCGTAGTATATCTTTAGAATGGACAGAAGACATGAGGTTGCTGACTCTAGCATATAGTCAGAGATAAACCAGATGGCGAAGATATTTAGATTTTTGCATATATTAAGCAGTAATACTCCACTTGAGATAGCTTTTGCCTCTGTGCCTAAGTACTTGGTTTAGGATATACTGGGACTCCTAACTTCTCAGTTATAATAGGAAGTACCTCCTAACCTCCTAAATCTCTAGACAAAAATCATTCAATCTGGTGTTGCTTAAGTATAATATATTCAATCCTATACCACAGATATACCATGTTCTCTTTCAGAATCCCAAGGAGAATAATACATTGAGGAATACTAATAAAATTTTTAATGATTGAAATATGCATAATTTCACTTTACTTTTTAAATAGCATTTCAAGTTTCTAAACTTGTGAAATGGTTTTTATTGCTTTTGTCTCAAATAGTTTTAAAAAAGTAGTTAAATATCTTCATTAGACATAGTATCACTATTAAACTAATTTCTCATGGTTTGTTAAGCATTTAATGACCAAGTTCATTTGACCTTAAATGAACTAATGAGGGAATTATAAAAGCTAAACAAATTCTGAAGCTATCTTATTTATAGAAGCATCCTCTTTAACCCTGAATCCCTAAAAAAAAATGCTTTTCTGTCACCAAACTGTAGATAAAATAACTGCATTATTTTGTTTGTTTTCACATCTATATATCTTCAGTATGCCATAAATGCAGGAAGCCATGACAGAAAGTAATTTCAGACTTATATTTGCATCCACTTGTAAAATTTTATTAAGATGAGGCATATTGTGCAAGCAATGGGTCACAACTTAGTTTATATTTAACAAGTTCTCTTTCAAGCAGCTTTAATTTGGTTAAGATAAGGGAGCCACACATCAACTGTAAATTACTCTTCACCTCATTAATCAGAGTCAAAATGAAGGGTTTGAAAGAACCCCAAATCCCTGCAATGCTCCACTCTCCACAGGCAACAATTTAAGGCAACAATTGGCATGAATGCTGAAGGGGAGTAAAGAAAAACAGGTGCAGTTAACTCTTTTCCTATACAAACAACTTTTAGAACTTCAATTCAATTAACCAAATATTTATTGAGTTTCTACCATGAGGAATGCAGAGCAGGCCTCACCATTAAAACATCTACAATCTATTAAGTTGGGAAGAAAATGAGCTAGAGAGTGGAGAAAGGGAAAGAGCTGCTATGAGAATAGAAATTACTCTGTAAGATAAATACGTACACTGCCATGAAAAGTCAAGGGGAGAAGGGATCTCTTCCAACATGAAACATGTAGTGGCCAAGTATGCATAGCCAAATCAGACCCTCAGTCTAAGTTTTAAGAAAATAAAGGCAGTGTGGTATAGAAGACCTGAACTTTCATGGGAAAGTCCAATTCAGCCATAAGTAAATCTTGAACTTCAAATATTATTAACCAGGATTCCACAGTCAATCAGTTGACTACTGAGTTCACAATCCTGAATTAACAAATCTGATCTTTTCAGCTGAGCATAAAGCTTACTCCTAAAGAAAAGGACCCTGCCAAATTACTTGTTAACATTTTTTCAAGTATTATGATTTTATGAAATTAAAGATACTGGCTGAAATAGAAAAAATAATCAACAAGTCATGTATTTGTGGGCCTGAGCATCTGCATTACAAACACTAATATAACTAGAGCAAGTTTTCATGAAGATGAAATTAAATCCCATAATCACTTTTCTGTTTAATAATCATTAATTTTAGAATGATCTAGAACAATCCCCTTTTACTAAAATTGGTTCTGTGTTTTTAAAATTCTATTTATTTTATGAGTTGGGGTGTTTCTT
Organism: Craseonycteris thonglongyai; assembly: GCA_004027555.1. Taxonomy (NCBI): domain Eukaryota; kingdom Metazoa; phylum Chordata; class Mammalia; order Chiroptera; family Craseonycteridae; genus Craseonycteris; species Craseonycteris thonglongyai. The sequence goes on from PVKE010009577.1 coordinate 28,400, forward strand.
TTGAATATGCTATGCATCTAGCTGAAAACAACCAAAAATCAGGGCTTCTATGAGAATGAAGGAAAGAATGGATATTGGTCTCTTTCACATTGGCTGGAAAGTTATCATAAAATGACAAACTCTTTAGTTTGTGACATTTAAAAAAAATAAATATTTATTTTATTGTTTTGAGAAGTGAGAAAGAGAGAGAGAGAGAAGAGGGGAGGGCCCAGAGCAGTCTCCATAGTTGTACATTATTAGTTGTGACATAGTTTCATTCCACACAGGTGGAGATGGGGTTGTATAGGGCAAGAATTAAAGCAGGTAGCCTCCCCCATTGGAAGGCAAAAACCTTCGCAGCAGTTCAACATATACATTTGTATGGGCTGCATATGCATTTGCATTGACTGGGCCAGGATTCAATCCCTGGACCTCACAATTGCAAGAAAAGTGCTCAACCTGCTGAGCTATCCTGGTATCCCCAGTTCATGGCTTGTTCATAGTCACCTAAAAGGCACTTTGCTGTGGTGACAAAGTATTTGGAAATTTTTATTAATCAACTTCACTCCTGGGAATTTATTCTGAGCAAAATTAAAATACAGAAAATGTCAAACTCATGAAGATGCCTATCACAGTGTTATCATAGGAAAAAGTATAAAAATTAAGTAGCCAACAATAGACAAATAATTACATAAATATTGAGTTCCACTTAATGAAATAACATGCAGCAATAAAATATATACTTAATGAGTTTTCTATAAACTCAAGGAATATGTTAAGTAGAGAAGTATATAAAATACCTATCTATATACTATTATTGTAGCAATTCAACAAGAACACAGGGTGAACCATACGTAGGTGGACAGTAAATAAAATCATTTATTGTCCACTTATGTTTGATTCACTGTATATGCATTAAAAATGAAAAGAGGGAAAACTGGGATGGCTCAGCAGGTTAAACGCTCACTTTGCAGCACTGGGGACCGAGGATCAAATCCCGGCCCTGGCCCATGTAAACCCATATGCTGAACTGAGGTGTGCTTCCCATGCAGGAGGCCCCAGTTTGGTTCTTGCCCCACTGGTTTGGCCCCTGGCTTAAGGGGGCGTGCCTCCCATGGGAGAAGCCCCCAGCCCAGTTCCTGCCCTGCTCAGCCTCTGCCCACCTGTGGGGAACAAAACCATGTCAAAAACTGACGTACAACTATAGAGATTGCTCTGGGCCCTCCTCCTTTCTGTGTCTCCCTCAGTCTCTGTCTCTCTGTCTCTGTCGAAAACAGTAGAATAAATCTTAAAAAAAAACAAAAAGAGGAAGTTGGGATGGTTCAGCAGGTTAAACACTTGCTTTGTAGTCCCAAAAACCGAGGATCGAATCTCGGCCCTGGGCCCAGGCAGACCCATATGCTGAACTGGGGGGTTCCCCCAGTTCAGTTCTTGCCGGGGCCTATGCGGGAGGCTCCCAGCCCAGTTCCTGCCCTGCGCAGCCCTGTGCCCGCCTGTGGAGTAAAACTATGTGGAAAACTAATGCTGTCAACTATGGAGACTGCTCTGGGCCCTCCTTCTTCTCTCTGTCTGTCTCTGTCAAAAAACAATAAAAATAAATATTTAAAAAAAAAAAGAAAGAAAGAAAAAATATACATCAAAATGATAACATGTATTTTCGAGTGGTTGAATTAAAAGTAACCTTTTTCCTTTCTCTTCTATTTTTTTCACTTTTAGTACAGATAAATAGTAAAATATAATATAATTCAAATAATGATTAAGGATTTTCTCATGTTTCACATGCTTTCAACCTATAATATACTACTTTTATTTGTATTTTATGAGTCCCCCTCATCATATCTTTAATGTTTAATAACCAAGTTATATGTGAAGCCTTTGGTTATATTCCTATTAAATATTAACAAACTTGTCACTTTATGTGACTTCAATTTATAAATAAATAGGAATTACTTATGCATAGTGTGTTTGCTACAATATTCAACCACTGTTTAAAAAATTCTATTATTTGGAAACTGCTACCAATCAGATATTTTGAATTTCTATGATCAAAGTTTTAAATTTTTAATGTGATCTATATTTTCTCAATTTTAGGTGTGATAAGTAAGTTTTCTAAATATGCTAATAATAAATTTTGTTATATGGTAATGTACCAGCTATTTAAAAGTTATGCAAATCATTCATGGGGATATCATTACTTATTAGTCACTTACCAAGTATTATTAGTATTAGTGACCATCCTTTATTGGGTTTTACAGACAAGATGTCTATAGTATACCCAGGAAGTGATGGAAACTAAGCAATTTAGACCACTTTCCATGTTGCCTTGATTCTAGACAGTTATAGGATATTTGAATGTGTCCTCCAAAAATGATAACAGAAATAAATGACTCATCCAAATGACTAGCTAACAAAGGGAATTAGAAGTAACATGATAAGAAAGATCAAATAATATTTAAGTTTACTATGAATTTTTTGTACTTTTTCATTTGAATAATAGTATTCAAAAGTAAATTTTGTGTAAGTGAGGAGAATAATAAAAGAAAAACAAAAACAACTCAGCTCCAAGTTAACCTTATTCTTTGTAAAACAAGATGGGAAAATTTTTAATGATTCAAAAGAATTTACGTATAAGAAACTTGTCTCCTATGAAACAATTCAAACACCCTGAAAACAACCTACAGTGTTCCTAACTACCTGCCAAATCTGACCACAAATCCTTAAATTGAGAGAGGCAGATTTGTTAGGGGAGCAGACAGTTAGAGGGACAAGCAAATCTGTCCAAAAGGAAAAAAAAAAAAATTGTGTGCTCACATGTAATACTATATGCTTCAGTCACAGACTCAAATACCTTACCTCTATTAAATAAATGACTTCAAAAATGCCACAAATATATGAACAATATCCTCAGTAGAGTCATTTAATTCCTACCTCAACGGTTTAAGTAGTCTCCGCAAAAACATGTTTATATTCAATTGTTAAACCTGATAGAAAAATTTCTTAACACTAGCACAATGCCCACTAACACTAACAGAATGCCCTCTGACATTTCACAGGGGATTTTCTGCCCAATTATTTAGTTAGCTACCCCACACCAAGAATAGTGTCACATGTGGGACACATCCTGAGATTATTAATGCCCCTCATCACTGTTCCAAGTTCCATGCAGTTCGTTTCATAGTCACTCACATTTTCAACCAGGCATTTTATTACCAGGCTGCTTAAGATTCAAGCAGTTTATAAATGAAAGGTAAGATTATTTTGGATTGACAGTATTGCCAAGGGAAGAAAATCTGTTACTATCAGGGAAATACATTCAAAATGATACAGCAGGTAAATTAAAAAGACAGGCTGTTCTAAGCAGGTATGTGATTATTAGGATTATACTTAATGGACAGCGAGGAAATGGAGGGAACATAATGATATCAGAAAAATATGTGAACTGGCTTGTTAGCACTTAATGAGGAAAATGGTTATCTTCCCCCAAAGTCCTATTATGCCGCTTTTAGTGACTTTAATAGATTGGTTGGGTTAGTTAGTGAGGTAGTGTGCACAAGTAATTCTAAGCAAAAACCTCTGTTCTTATTTTATGATAGTACAGATTGATTGCAGAATATTCACTGGAGACTGGCAGATGTTTCTGGATATTTCATATATTTTACTTTATCTCTGTGGTTCTGAGATATGTCTGATGCTTGGAAAATTGACATGGAATACTATTTTTAATAGAAAATATAAAAATGCCTTTCAAATTCTAACTTCATGATAACAGCAAAGCTCTGTATTTAGTCTAACAAGAAAAAGGTTTTAGTAAACATATTTAATAGAAGTCAGAAACACCAAGTGAGAAGAAGAAAATATGGCACATAGTATCTTAAAAAATTAGCATAAGTTATTTTTCCCCTTCAACAATTTTATAAAACCATAAATGATACATTTCTTAAAGAAAGCAAAAATAAAACACAAATGAGATTTCAAGCCTTGTCAGAAATTGGCATCTTGTTCGAAAGTAAAAGTTAGATGCTTGTTTGTTTACTAGAACAACCCCACGAACATTTCCTAATGACAAATACCTAACTCTGTCTTTGTTGAATAATTTAAAACTTTTAATTCATTTGGAGTTCCAATAAAATTCATATGTCTTAACTGAGGCTGTAATAACAAACGCTTTAGACTGGGTGGCTTAACCATCAGAAATTTATCTCTCATAGCTCTGGGTGCTGGAAAATCTGAGATCAGGATGTATGCCAATATATTTCCTGGTAAGAGCTCTCTTCCTGGCTCCCAAATGGCCACCATATTTCTATGTCTTCACATGGCTGTTCCGTGGTGCATGAGCTAGGGTGAAGAAAGGGAGGAAGCAATTTCTCTGGTGTCTCTTCTTATAGTCACTAATTCCAGGGCCCTACCCTCGTGACTTCATCTAACCTTAATTACCTCTCAAAGGCTCTGTTCTCCAAACACCGTCACATTGGAAGTTAGGGCTTCACTACATGAATTTGGGGGTGATACAAACATTTAGTCCATAACATCACATATTTTCAGAAAAGTGGTTTTGTGGCACTAAAGAGTCAGAATGCTTGCTTTGAATTCTAGGCCCAGGGTTTGTGCTTGGTATGGTGCCTGATACATACAAAGTATTTTTTTTAATGCTGTATTTAATTTATTGTTAATATGAACTATATATTGTGCAAAAAAAGAAAACTATGAAGTTATTTGTGCTAGGTATAGAGATGATAAAAACATACCTAATATAGATTGGGTATAGACTTTATTTAGCCTCAGAAACTTGCTTTAGTAGAGGCAAAAATATAAAAAGATAATAGTTTCTATATACAGATATTTTTTAAATAGTCAAATTAAATGGTAAACTTTCTAACAATTCATAATACCCAACTATAACATATAAATGTGCAATGTCATTTAGCACTGCAAATATATTAATTTTGTTATCCTTCATAACTGCTTCAAAAATTATTAATCCACTTATACCTTTATTTTTTAAATATATTTTTTAATTATAGTTGACACACAATATTATATTACTTTCAGGTGTACAACATTGTGTACACCTGACATTTATATACCTTACGAAGGGATCACCCCAACAAGTCTAGTACCCATTTGGTATATTTTTTTCATTTCTTAAAGTCACTTGCTGTCTTTATTCTTAGTTTTATAAATCCACTTATAATGAAATGTGATATTACAGCATTTAAAGGGAGGCATTAGCAACCAATGCAGTACCTAAAAAATACATGGGGAAATACTTTTATTTCTAGAAGTTTCAAAATAAATCTTAAAATGTGACATTATCTAAGCACCTGGCAAAACAAAGCCCTACATAGGCAAGACAGACACAGAGCCTGGAACTCAGGTCCCAGTGCTATTATCACTTGAATTCTTGCTTTGGGACCTATGTAAGTCCTAATTGCTTTGATGGAATGGAGCAGGGTGTTATACATCATTTGTGGGGCTCTACTCTATTTAGTGCTTTTGGGTTGGGTTGTAACTCAATGGCTTTCCATCAATCAGTCCTTAAGAGTCCAATATACTCCCTTTCCCTAAAACATTGATTTAAGTAGAATTTTCTGCCAAATCATTAAATTCAAATCCTTCCAAGTCCAGCAGATTAGAGGTTGTCTCACATGTCAGGTTCCCTTGGCAACAGGCTCTGAGAGATTTCCTATAGGGCATTGATTGGTGAGTTCTCTTAAATTCCCCTGTGAATGGTGAGGGTAGAAGGAATCAGTAGAGAGAGGAGAAGCTGCAATAGAGGCCACAGCCAATCCCTTGGCAAGCTCTCACCAATATTCTAAATTAAAGCAAGGATATGTCACTAACCAGGATGAAAAAATACAGGAAATAAAGCAAGGTAAGAGCTGAGGCATAGGAATGACTTTGAGGTAGTTCTAAGGTGTCTAAGTGGAAATTTCTAGAAAGTACCTGTGGCTATAGATCAGGAGTTCCAGGTAAAAGTCAGAACTGAAGTCTTAATTTAGAGGTGAAAAAATTATTCAGGGAGAGCTTGAGGAAAAATAGAGTCAAGGGAGTTTGGAGGGTTAATAACCAACTGAAAAGAATGAGTAGAAGTCATCAGAAATAGAAAAGGAGATTCAGAAGAGAATGAAGCTGTAGACACCTGGGAGGTCTAAAACAGGGATAATGGGGTAAAATGTTACTACCTGGTAAGCAGAACTAGGATTGAAACATATTCATTTGAACTATACATTTAAAAAATTTGTGACCTCACTTAAAATATTTGATATTGCTGCGATGAGTGGAATTAAGAATTATTGGGATATAAAATAAAGCCATGGGTGTGCCAATATTTAATTTCAAGAAATTTGATTCCAGGCAGAAAAATGTCTGCACATAGCAGTTAGGCAATGAGTATTTGTTGAAGAAAATAACATAGTACATGAGCATAAAAACCAAATATAAAATAAAAAAGAAAAGAGCTCTCTGAAATTGGAAAAAGTATACTCCCTTTAGTTTTATGTGATCCATTTTTTTTTTAGGGGGCTTGGGAACTATATTGAATTTGATTACATTTCATTTTTGGCTATATGGACTATTAGAGGCAAAGGTAGAGAAGCGACATTTAATAAAATTCTTGTTGGACAAAATCAGTATTATTTTTTATTATATGATGCACTGAGGGCACATTACCTTCTGTGGTATCCTTGGTAACATACGCATCACCTGAAACTCATTATGAAGAAACACCAGAAAAAACAACAACAACAACAAAAAAAACCAAATTGAAGACTATTCTACCAAGTAATTGGCCCTTAAAAAAATGTTAAGGTGAAGAATAATAAAGGTTGAGAAAACTGTTGCAAATTAAAGAAAATTAAAGCAATATGCCAACACAATATATGATGGCAGATTGGATTCTTTATGGGGAAAAATAGCTGCAAAAGATGTTTATGAGGCCATTGCTGATTATTTAAGTATGGATTGAAATTTGATACCATTGTATCAATGCTCAAATACTTGATTTTGAAAATTGTGGTGTGGTTATGTGAAAGTATTAATATTTGTTCTTAAGAAACACAATTATTTCAGGGTAAATAGGCAGAACATCTTCTACTTACTCTTTATTGATTCAGAAAAAAATTATGAATGACACAGACTGATGATTGATAGATAGATAGATAGATGATTGATAGATGATAGAGAGATAGATAAATAATATTTAAAATATAAACAATTGATAAGTCTGGATAAAGGATATATGAGTTTCTTACACTATTCTTGAAACTTTTCTGTAAGTTTAAAATTATATTAAAGTGAAAATTTATAGAAAAATAACATTGGAATCATTTTATTTCCAAAGGAAAATCTCCATGTTGGGAATTTTTATTAAATCCAAAAAATATCAATGCACTACAATCACGGTACTACAGAGCAAATGCAAAAACAATTCTGAGGAGAATGAAAAAAGGCTATTTTAAGTTGTAATGGGCAACAGGAATATAAAAGTGAGTACATTTCAGGTGAACAGTCCTGCACAGTCTATTGCAATTGTCAAAAAGCAAGTTCTTGAAACACGTTGTTAGAAAATTCATCTGTATGAAAATTGCTCAAACTACCAAAAAGATGAAATGAGATCAGCTCGTTGAGTTTTACGAACTCTAAAATTTATACTGATGCTCTTTTCAAAGGAGGCACAGTCAGGCATGGTATTGTTTTCTTTGACTTTGTTGGGTTCGAAAATTCATTATTCAACAGTGTGTTAATGTATCTTAATGGCTAAAATAAGAAAAGACATTAAGAAAATATAAGACAATGGTGTTGAATAAAATGGGAATCTCTGCCCACAAATGAGAAATTGACAACCATTCTGACAATCAGTCTGAAAGGTTACACTGACAGTAAAAGGCAGTTAACAGGCATTGTTAATGTTCATTGGTGTTCATGAAAGATTCTTTCCTTGTCCATGTTTTTATTCTCAAAGACTGTATCATACAGAGGCTGAAATGACCTCACTTGTAAACTGACAGCCTCAATTATTTAGTTTATTCTTTTTAAAATGACAGCTCCTCCTTAAGCATCCAAGTGTCTTGGTGGCTCTTTGACAGAAGTGACACTTCTGTGAATACATGACTCAGCAAATTCAGCAAACTTAGGCCCTGTTGCCAATATTACCATCTTAATTATGCAAAATACACACACACAGAGTGACATAAGCACACAACATTTTAGTCACTATAAAAAGACCTGTGGTCATCATTGCCGTGGAATCAAGTGCTATTTGATTTATCCCTGTCAAGATCCTAAAATGAAATGCCATCTTTCTATAAAATGTTCAAGAATTAAGGAATAGGTATTTTTTTGTATAGTCTGAATGTAAAGTTATAACCATAGATGTCCTCATACTTTTCTTATGATTCTTCAGATTTACTACCAAAAGACTTATTTTTTTAGAATAGCCAGGAAGAGGCCATAACATCTGACTTACAGCATAACATTGACTGTGTCTATTTAAGTCAACCACGAGTCTGAGTGACTGTTTTCTGTGGAAACGAGTTTGAGTGCTAAAAATGCACAGGCTGGGTGACAAGTAAACTTTAAGAATATATCATCTTTGATTTCATTTTGGGGAAAGATAGAATCAGTAACTAATGGTAACAGACATAGTACATAGTATATCAAAAGATATTCAATGCAGTAAACGAACAAAATGTGGGAGACAATAGACCTCTTTGCTTGCTTTCATGCTTTATTAAAACATAAACCAAGGTTCAAATTATTGCATGTCATGGGTTCATATTAGGACTTTAAATTATTTTTAAAACATTTATATTTATTTAGATTTAAAAAAACCCTGAAGGGTTGCATTTAAACATTTCTAAATAAAAAATTCTGATTATGTGACTCATTTAATACTCTCACTGTTTTTATGAACTTTAAGGATATTTTACAAACTTCCAACTGTGGGATGTGTTGCATTATGTATCATAAAATCATGTTGTGTATTTCATGTTTATCCTTTGCCTCTCCATTCTCCAACCAAGTCCCAACAAAAGACATGCTGTCTGTAGATAACAAATATCACTCAGGATGAGAATATTTCAAAATAGTCTTCTCTCACTTACATAAATAAACATCCTAATGAGAGCACTAAGTTTATATTTTATTTACCTGAAATCATCACATGGACTTTTTTTATCTAAAAGTGTTGACTCTCAGGTAATTCAGACTGTGCTGTGATTTTGCAATATAAGGAAAGGAATTGTATGTTAAGGTGCCTGCCTTAGGCTTGTTCCTTACCAGTTCTTCCTATTACTTTCTCCAGGGAAGGCTGGTAGAATAAAATAGATTTCTTTTTCCATTGAATTTATACTGTTGAATCATCCTTGTTTTTCAAAGAATCTTTCTATCTTGAGTTTTTGGGAAAAAAAGTAGCTGTAAACTATCTTGTCATGAAAATAATTTTATTTTCATGATGTTTAATAGTGAAATCACACAATAATGATTCATGGTTCAATTTAATGTTTACATTTTGCATTATACGTTTATTACTTTCCATCCAAATTTCAATCTATTATTACTGATTTTACTGCCAATAGATAAGAATGAAAGATGGTAACAGTTATGAGTGAAGATATAAATATAATTTGGAGGATAGGGCATGGTCAAAATTTTTTTTATTAATTTTAAATAATTGTTTCAACTGACCTAATAAATAGTTTGGAAGTGGGGTATGAAAGGATGTTACTTTATAATTCTATCACAACACAGGGCTATTATTTTAAATATAAAATGTACTAATGCTAAAAATTTAGTAGCAAGCAATGTGTCAGTATACCTATTATCACATTACATTTTCATAAAATTGATAGATTACTGACTTCAGAAATTAGTGCTGTTTTACTCAGAGAGCATGTAAGTAGTAGACTATATTACATCATGGACCAAAACATTCATCATTTTGGAAGGTGTCATGAAAGAATGTGAACATAAATCACATGCTGTGTGATATATAGGGGCACTTGGTTTATTTTGTTTGATTGTTTGATTCTTTCTTTGCTTGTTTGTTTTTGGGACTGGCCCCAAACTTCCCTGCTATGAATTTGAGAACTAAGAATTGGATAATACTCTCTAATATTCTTCTATTATACAAAAGCCATTCAAAAGAATTCTTAACATCACCTTTACCATCTTTGTTCTCTGACTTTATGCCCATTTGCTTGCACTGATACTTCACTTCTGACCTGAATTAAAATGCTGTATTATCCCCTTCTATGGAGAAAAGATAATATTTTATGAGTGTTTTGGGATGAGGATTGAAAATTCAGAAATAATGATGTGTGCCCAGGGCAAAATTCTGAAGCAGCTGAAGTTCCTTTTTAGAAGACACCCCCTCTCTTTTTGATACTTCTTTCATATTTTTTGGTTTTCTCTGCCCCAGATTTGATCACCCATATTTTTCTCTCATAGCTAAGTGACATTCCTATATAGTATGCACATACATCCAAAGTATCTTATTTTTTAATTTTTCCCCTTTATTTACATGAAAATATCTTTTCTATATGCCATTACTACTTAGCTTGCTGTCTTTTAGAGAGTGATCTGAAGAAATCATCTTTCAAACTTTTCTAAAAAATATTAATGACTAATAATGCCTTCATCTTACAATGGTATTTAAATTTTACATATTTATCTCAGAGAAAGTAAGCCTGAATTCAAATAAATTAATCACCAATGATGCCATCTTATCCACATCTAAGGGCTACTATATCTGAGTCAAAATATTTTATTGTTGTAGTCTCAAGTTATTTCACTCTCAAACCTACCTAACAGTGCTTGAGCAAGAACTTAATTGTTATTTCCAATCACCTTCTTATTAAATGAACTTACAATTGGTTATAGCTTTGCTTGACTTTGGGAATGTTGAAATATTATAATATATATACATGCAGAATGATGGCCTTATAGTATATTAAATTAATCAATACATTTTAAAGAAGTTTTTGTTTTGTTTTATGTTATTGTTTTTGATAGAAAAAGACAGAGACAGAGAGCATAGAGAGAGACAGAGAGAAGGGGCAGGGTATGCATATTTTACTGATTGCCATTGTGTACCAGAAACAGTGCTACAATTTAAAAAATATATATATATATATATATATATATATATATATATATATATGAATATAAAAAAGCAAATACTGAAGTTAAAAAGGTTTCTGCCATCATAGAATTCACAGTCTAAAGAAGAGTCAAGGGCAAAAACAAGCAAATGCGATGAATCATGCTAAGAGTATAAAGGAGAGAAATGAGCATTGATGCTGTTTGGAGAGAATTCGTATCTGAAGTATAGGAAGAGAGAACTCCAGGCAGAGGATCATTCTTCTTATTTGGATGATATAAACAGGCTATAAGAAAAAGTAAGGGGAAGCCGGGATGTCTCAGTGGGTTAGGTGCTCACTTTGCAGCGCCGGGGACCGAGGATCGAATCCCGGCCCTGGCCCGTGCGGAACCATATGCTGAACTGGGAGCTCCCCTAGTTCAGTTCTCTCTCAATCTCTGTATCTCTCTCTCTCTCTCTCTCTCTCTCTCTCCCTCTCTGTCAAAAATAAATAAATAAATAAATAAATAAATAAATAAATAAAATGCTTTAAAAAAAAAGGAAAAGTAAATATGAGCAATTTGAAGGAGTCAGTGTCTGAGTCAACTTGGGCTACTATACTTGACATTAAGGTAACAGCACACATTTATTTCTCATAGTTCTCGAGGCTGAAAGTCCAAGATCATGGTGCCAGAATGGAAAGGTTCTGGTGAGAGCCTTCTTCCTCTTTTACAGATGGTCATCGTCTCATTGTGTCTTCACATGGTGGAGACAACAGAAAAAAACAGCTCTTTCCTGTCTCTTCTTATAGGAGCAAAATCTCATTCATGAGGGCTCTACCCTCATGACCTAATTACCTCCCAAAAGCCTTGCCTCCTAACACCACCCAGTGGGGGTTAGAATTTCAACATACCATATAAATTTCCAGGGGACATAAACATATCTCCATAACAGTCAGTATCTGCCTTTAACAGATAATTGTGATGTGCTGACCAGATTCCCCTTCAGGAACAGAGAATTTATTACCTAGGTGCTGAGGGTACTGTGAACAGATGGTCTTCAAGTAAAGATTGACTGTTCTGGGCTGAGTTGTGCCTCTGTCCTCTAAATTTGTAGGCTGAAGCTTTAACCCCCCAAGTCCTCAGAGTGTGACTTTATTTGAAGATTGGGCCTTTAAAGAGTTAAATAATGTTGAAAGAGGATACATAGGTGGGCCCTATTTTATATGACTGGTGTCCTTATAAGAAGAGGAAACTTAGAAATACATAGAGACACCAAGGATGTGCATGCACAGAAGAAAGACCAAGTGAGGAAAGGTGGCCATCTGCAAGCCAGAGAGAGGCCTACAACACTACTACAAGTGTGCACTGCAACTTCCCCAGTCTTTCCTCAAAGAGCACTTCAGTGACTACAGATAAACATTTATAGGACAGGTAGACACAGGATTGGAGAAGAAATTGATACACCAAGCTGCAGCATAACATCATGGTGCCCCAGCTTTAGTGAAAGTCTATAGGGAATGTTTAGAAACTACTGACCTAGATTTGGGACACAGTGGATCTATTGGATTTGTGTGCATATTGAGTGGTTATTTCCACAGTTACCCTTATTTGTAATTTAAATAGCCCCACACTGCTTTTTATCTTTTCATTATGAAAAGCCAAGTGGAAGCCTCTGAATCTTTCCCCATATCTTAGAGGGAATGACATATTTCATACCTGGAAACACTGTTGTAACTCATATTTCAGGAAATACATAAGATTGCCAGCTTTAAATATTATCTAGAGAAATAAAGGGCCCAGAAGCAGTTCTAGGCTGTAACTCAAGCAGCTCTGACACTTGCCCCTTGTGAGACAGAAGATTCTTTGACATTAGAGGTTACCAGTGGTAGAAAAATATACTGTGTGGAGTTCATTGCACACCACAATGAGAGCATCACAGAACAAACTACTAAAGCTAACTAATAAGATCATCTTTAGTGGATAATCAGGTCATTTGAAAAACAATTCCTGGCATATTATTAAACATTGATAAAGACAGAGTTACCATGGGTCCAGAGCTGCCCAACTCATAAGACCAAATGAGCCCATCAGAGTCTAACACAATATGGAAGTATATGGCCAAGGTTAAGGAAGGCTCAAGGTCAAAATCAAGCCATACAAGCAACTAGTCCAGACCCATAGGTCATTAACCATTGTTGTGTCTTTCTCTCAGCTCACATCTTTGACCATATTGGAGAGTGGGGTATGGCAAGATAATGGCAGAGAATATAAAAACAAGATTGGTTCACGAATATGTAGGCTCAATAGGTGAGTGTCAGTCACAAGTAGACAATAGCTACACTACAGACCTACTCAGAGGTGACCTAAGATTAGAATACACATGAACTTATAGGGAATAAAAAATGGCTTTGGCCAGTTGTTCAAGGGGCTGGGAAAAGATTGAGTACGAGGAGGTTAGTGAGAAAGACATGGGAATGGATCTATGGGCGTGCAGACATCTCCATATCACATGTCAACTTGGACCAAAAAGCATCCACCATGGGAGAGGTGCTAGACAACAACTAGACAGGTAGACAAAACTACCTGACTAGTGTACAGCAGCCATCCACTATTGCCATTCTCCAGAATGCAGTGTAAGCTTTAACTCAGGCATGTTCGTTGTTTTGGTTTCTCTGGGCTACATTGGAAGAAGACTTGTCTTGGGCCACACATAAAATACACTAACACTAATAATAGCTAATGAAGTAAAAAAAAAAAAATGCAAAAAATCTCATAATATTTAAATAAAGTTTACAAATTTTTGTTGAGTCACATTCAAAGTCACCTTGGGCTGCATGGGGCCCACAGCCCATGGGTTGGGCAAGCTTGCTTTAAATTAGTTACCTTTATAGGGTGATGTATCCACACTAGGTAGAACATACGTGTGGAGAATCCATGGCAGGGAAGCAGGTTTCATCCCTACAAATCTGAGTTCTGTGGTAGTACAGGCCTGATTTCCATAGAAAGAGTGTATCAGCAGGGGGTACAGAAAGGGGTCCACTGGACTATGATTTCTGGATGCTTATAGTTCATGGTACTTTAGGTTACTCATTCCAAGAGATTAGCTCGTGAAACAAAGCATAGTAGGTGTAATTGAATGGATCATCTGAAGAAGATAGGACTGATCTTCCAAATGGGGGCAGGGGGAAATCTAATTGGCATCCAGTTGATTACCATGGGTGCCTACTGATATGCTCTTGAGTAGTTTTAACAATAAATGAACAAATGTAGAACTATTGTTTGGCAGATATAGACAGGCCTGATAACCAGGGGCTCAGACTCCTCAGGGATGAAGTCATAGCTGCATACCAACAGGTGGGCCACTGACACAAAGAGAAGTGGTAACTGATGGTAGAGAATCTAGAAGAGTTGATAGGACAGAGATGGTATTAGTTGCTTCTTTAAGACTATCTACAGCAGGGGTGGCCAACAAGGCGATTGGGATTGACCGGTCAATTGCGAGGCCAATTTTTGTCGATCGTCGATCGCTCGCCATGTCTGGGGTGGAATTCCGTGTACCATGGACTTTGAAGCGATTGTAGCTCTTATAACTCGAGTGGCGCCGCTGCGGCGCCCGGCTGATTTGAAGCGCCAACTCGAGCAGCGCCAATACAGCGCCCGGCTAATCTGAAGTGTCAAATCATAACATACAGTCCTAAGAAACCGACAAAATGGGGTATCAGAGTTTATACTCTAGCTGACTCGAAGACTGGCTACATTTGCTGCATTTTGCCATATTATGGATCACTCACAACAGAACTCTTGGTCAGACCCGATTTACCTGTTTCATCAAGAATTCCGATACACTTATACAAAACGTTGTTGGAGAAAATTCCAGGTGCTCAGGGGCACCATATGTACACGAATAGCTACTATGCTAGTTATGTCTTAGCTCAAGAACTAGCCAAATTGAAATGCAATATCTCCGGAACAATCTTAACGAACAGGAAAGAATTGCCCAAGGAAATAAAAAAGCCAAATTTTTCGAAAAAACTCATGGTGGCATATCGATGGGGTAACACCTTACTTTTAGGGTGGAAAGATAAGAGGATTGTCACTTGTTTGACAACGAGGGGTAACACAGGAATGTCGACAGTCAAAAGGATTACACGAGGTGGTGTGGAAATAATGGTCAAGAAACCCAATATTGTTTTGAATTATATAAAATATATGGGTGGTGTTGATCGGGCGGACCAATATGCATCAAGGTATTGTTTTCTGCAAAAATCGCTTAAATGGTAGCGTAAGCTTTTTTGGGGGGCATGGAAATTTGCCTGATCAATTCCTACATTCTGTATAAACTAGAAAAGACCCAAAAAGGGGAAAAGCCACTCAGCCATTTGCGATTTCTAAAAACACTTGTCGAGCAATTGAGAGGATCCTATCGCCAGCATCATGAGCAAGCGTCTACGTCGCATTCCGATGAAATCCAACTAAATGGGAAGCTTCACATAGTACTACAAGGGCCAAAAAGGGACTGCAAGGTTTGCTGTGACCGTAACACGCCTGGAGGTAGGGGGGAAGTAATGTATTACTGTGATACGTGTCCTGATAAACCTAGGATGCATCTTGGGCATTGTTTTACGAAATATCCCACAAAAACTAATTACAGAGTGTAATATTTATCAAATTTTGTTGTTTTTGATATAAAAATAAATAAATTGGTGAAATTTTATTATTTGTATACGTTTGTTTGTTTATAAATGATTTTAAAGTACTTGTAAAATGTTTCCGCAATTTGGCCGAAATCGTCTCAAGTGGCTGGTTCGCGCAAGCGAAAAAGGCCTCGAGCGCAAAGGGGTAGAAGACAAAACTTTCTAGCAATAGTTTAATGCATTCTGGGAATTTGCCAAGGTCATAAATTCCTAGAATTCTGACAGCCTGACACTGCGATCTCCGCCCACCCAGACAATACATTTTGACTTATGTGTTACACTTGTCACCGGACGCAACGCGTGAACGCAACAGTTACGACTCGACTCATCGAAGAACACAGTCAGTTAGCTTGAATATTTGGTAGTGTCATACGGTAGCTTCTTTTCTTTTGTATTAACAGTATTATTATCAATCAATATTATTTATCCTTGGTG
>PVKE010009578.1:0-10713 GCA_004027555.1 Craseonycteris thonglongyai
TTCATAACATGTTCAAAGGGCAGTATTTTACAACACAAAGCTTCCTGATGGATAATACAGTGGTAGGACATAAAGTTTGAAAATGATTCATCTTTCCTGCAAAGGGCAATAAATCCTTTGTTTTTACCAACCATTGCTGGTGCCCCATCGGTAGTTATCGCAGACAACTTATGCAAAGGCATGTTTATTGACCTGGCGTGTGTTCTGAAAGTTTTATAATATCCTCGCCTCTCGTCTGTCCTTTCATTGGTAATATTTGCAACAGCTCCTCTTTTACTGTGAAGTTACTAAATACCATTCTCACCATAACTGCCAACTGTGCGGTGTCTGATACATCTGTTGACTCGTCAAATTGCAGAGAGAAGCAGTCCCATATTTCCAAGTCAGTCTTTAACTGAGTGTGCAAGTCTTTTGAAATTGCATGTATTCTTCTTGTGACTGTGTTATTTGACAACTGTAGGTCTTGTATCGCCGACATAATCTCACACTTGTTAGAATATTCCTCAAACAAACAATCAGTAGCAGTCAGAAATGCTTCTTTTAACAATTCACCATCCTGGAAAGGTTTTTGCTTCTTTGCAAGCATGTGAGAAATTTTGAAAGAAGCAATGGTTGCCTTTTTAGATTTTTCCACATGTCTAGTGAAAACAGTCTGTTGAGTAGTTAAACTTCATTTTAGTTGATTTATTCTTTTCTTTCTTACTTCAGATTTAAGTGGATAATTTGTATCAAAAGTGGTATGACTTGTCTGAAAGTGACGTTCAACATTATGTTTTTTCGGCACTGCAATACTACTGCCACACAATAGGCAAACGCATTTACCTTTTAAATTAATGAAACAATATGATTCCTCCCAGTCTGTGTTAAAATTATAGGTTCGTTTTCTCTTATTTGGTCCACTCATTTTAGGACTAAAAAAATAAAAATAAAAATAGTTATAGAACTACAATATCATATCAAATTGCCACCATAATAGTAGATTACCTCACTTTTAGTTCATTTAAAATCGAATATATCAAAACACTGTGATCCTAGCTAGCCGTCACGACCCGATCAGTCCAGCAACCGCAATCAAAATGGCAACGTCGCGTCTCCCGGTTGGGTGGAGGAGAGTTTAAAGAGTGCAGCGGCTAAACAAGACGCGACACGTACAAAGGCGAAAGCGAGGGAAAAACTTATACATACGATATTGCAAACATACCAACGAATATAATAAACCTGTGTAGATACTCCAACAATATTTTAAAATTCTAACAAATGTATAAAAATAAATTATAGTTTTACTTAGTGTTTATGAAAAACTTCTGATGCAGTCAAATAATGGCGGGCGCACACAAATCGGGCCGTGGGTGCCATGGCGCCCGTGGGCACGGGGTTGGGAATCCCTGCCTTAGAGTGTCAGAACATTTCTGTCCTATATAAATGCTCACCAAAGGGCCTTCACAGAAAGTTTTCTTCACCCAGGTAAACAGGATAACTTCTATTTTAGCACTAGGGACCCTATGGTCATTTATTCAATGCCAAATATTCCTATGTGTCAAACCATTATGATTATCCTCACCAGCCCTCTGCCTGTTAAAATTAACAGCCCCTCAAAATGAGGGGAATAAAAGATCCAAGATCACAGAGTAGGTAAACATTGCCTGCTTTGTTCCGTGAACATATTAAAATTACAACTAAATTATTGAACGATGAACAACTAACCTGGAGAAGTTTAGCTGAACAAAACTTTTATAACTAAGGACACAAAGAAGAGGAGGCCATATTGAGGCTGGTAGAAGGGACAAAGATGTGAAAGGAACCAAACCTCAGTGGCAGTAGAGAATCAGGACAGATATCTCAATTGCAGAGGCCCGCCCCCTCTCCCCCCCCCCCCCGAGAGGAGCAAGGGTCCCTAGCCCCACACCAGGCCCCTCAGCCAGGAGCACTGGTGTTGAAAAAAAAAATCCCCACAGCATCTGACTATGAAAAATAGTGGGGACTCTGACTGTCCAGTGGGATGGAAGGCTGCAAGAAACCCAGATGTCCTCTTAGAGTGCTTGCACTGACTCAGTCACTCACTGGTACTCGCCCTGGGCTCTGGCAGAGGGATGGTGACTCAGAGGGCATTGAAGGCATATGGAGACAGACAGAGGTGTGTGGCTTTGGGGAGAGGGCCAGAGGACAGCCGCCATCTTTCCTGTGTTGCACCCACCCCCACGTGGCCAAATCTGAACCTGATTGGTCTGGTGAGCTCCTCTAGATCTACCCTGCAGACTCACTGGGACTCCACCCCACTCAACTCCACCAATGCCAGAGGCACTTTCTCCTGTGAGCAGCCAGTCCCACCTGCATTGCAATCTTTCTTGAAAAACTGTTTAAGGCTGCAGGCCCCAGGTAGCCTTCAACCAGCATTGATGTGCTCTGAGACTGCTGAGTAGCTTCAGGCATAGTATTGACACCTGGAGGCTCAAATTCTGGTTTATATATTTTATTCCTCATAGATGAGCAATGCTATTCTGTTTATATTTAATGCTGCTTCTCCATTCTCTGACTCTGTAGGAGCACCCAGCACAGGTGACCAAGGAGACAATTCCAGTGCCACACAAGGCACCTACTTCATAAGGCTATCCAGCAATACTGAGAAACATAGCAGATCTACCTTACACATAGAAACAAACACAGACAGGCATCCAAAGTGAGGAAACAGAAATATGTCTCAAATAAAAGAAAAGCAGAAAATTCCAGAAGAACTAAACAAGATGGAGACAAGCAACCTATCAGATATATAACTCAAAATGATGGTTATAAGGATGTTCAAGAAACAGTGAAAACTTCAACAGAGAGATAGCAAGCATAATGAAAGACTTAGAAACCACAAAAAAAGAACCAGTCAGAAATGAAGAACACAATAACTGAAATTCGGAACGCAGTAGAAGGAATTGCTAGCAGAGTAGATGGAGGAGAGGATTTAATCAGCGAATTGGAAGACAAGGTAGTAGAAAACTGATGAACAAAGCAAAAGAGAGTTGAAGTTTGCCAAGACCTTTTAGAGAGGCAAGACAATGTTTTAGGCCACATTATCACTGGTGATGAAACATGGGTGCACCAAAACAATCCTAAAACAAGTCGTCAAAGTACACAATAGAAGTCAGCCAATTCTCCACTACCAAAAATTTTCTGTCAGTCTAAATCAGAAGTCAAAATGATGTTGCTAACCTTTTTTGATATCAGAGGGATTGTTCATTACGAATTTGTACCAACTGGAGAGTCAACCAAGTTGACTATTTGGAAGTGCTGAAAAAGCTGCATGAAAAAGTTAGATGAAGATGACCTGAACTTTTTGCCTACAACTCATGGCTCTTATATCACAACAATGCACCAACTCAGATGGCAGTGTCTGTGAGGGAGTTTCTAACCAGTCAACGTATAAATATATTGGAACACTTTCTCTACTGACCTGATCTGGCTCCCTATGACATTTTTCTTTACCTGAAGATAGAGAAAACATTGAAAGGAAGACATTTTGATGACATTGAGGACATCAAGGGTAATACAATGACAGCTTTGATGGCCATTCCAGAAAAAGAGTTCCAAAACTTCTTTGAAGGATAGACTAGGTGCTGGCATCAGTGCATAGCTTTCCAAGGGGAGTACTTCGAAGGTGACTAGTGATATTCAGCAGTGAGGTATGTAGCACTTTTTCTAGGATGAGTTCATGAGCTTAATTATCAGTCCTTACATATAAACCATACTTAAATCATGATGGTCCTACCGTAGAGTTAAATTCCAAGTTGAACTATTTCTTTCCATCTCCACTGCTACCACCTTGTCTGAGTAACTTTAGCCTGGACTATTACAAAAATCAACTAATTGGATCATTAGACAGCTTTTCTTCCTGCCTACAAACAATCCTCCACTCAGCAGCCAGAGTAATCTTAGAGAATCAAATTATGTCACTCTCATATTCTAAATCTTCAATGTATTCACACCTCATTTAGAATAACATCTAAATGTCTTACCATAGTCTCACAAAGCCCCAAACAATATGGTTCCTATATTCCTTTAACTGGATCCTCTCCCTCTTTTATACCTTTATGCCAGTTCTGTCTTATTGTCCTTGCTCTTTCTCAGTATACCATGACTTTCTCAAGGGTCTTGACAGTCAAGATAAGTGAGGTAACATTGCACACAGGTATAGTAGGTTATTCATCTTTATTTTTCCAACACCTAACTTAGTAAATGGCTTATTCTAGAATTCAAAGGATGTTTTTGGATACACAATAGCTCTTTAAAAAAAAAAATGGAGATTTTAGGCAACCATAGGGTTAGAATATAAGCCTTCATTGTGATATAGTTACCCAAAACATCTAATGTTACCTAAGGCTGTATAATAACAGATGTGTATTGTTTTGGAGAAAGGCAGATACTAATTCTTCTAGTCCAAAACACTTCTGGAATGTTGTATTTGGCGCTAAGTATTACTTATTAAGAGGGATTCTGATCTACCACTGCATTTCAGACAAAGGATATTTTTCAGAAGAAGAAAAACAGTGGTAAAAGGACTAGACTATGCCTTGTGAGGAACCATTGAAGGAACTCAGAATCTTCGACTTGATGAATACTTACTTGATGAGTGGGAAGGAGATGTGAAAGCTCTCCCTAAATAGCAAACAGTCTGCCACATGAAAGAGGGGATTATGTGTATTATTGCTAGCTAGAAAGGAAACAACCAATAGTAGGAGGTTTCAGAGAAGAATCTTTAGTTCAGCATAAGAAAGATTTGCCCGCCAGTTTTCCCAAAACCACCATTCTGCAGAATAGTATACCATGTTAGCCTGTATAATGTGTTTTGTGTCTTTATTGCAGGATCTCTCAGATTCTTTTTTTTTTTTTATTGTTTTTGACAGAGAGAGAGATAGATACAGAGACAGAGACAGAGAGAAAGGGGAGGGCCCAGAACAGTCTCCATAGTTGTACATCATTGGTTTTTCCACATACAGTGGTACCTCGGTTCACGAACTTAATTCGTGAACTGACTCTGGTCACGAACCGAATTGGTCGTGAACTGAGGCACAGTTTCCCATAGGGTTCAATGTAAATCTGGTTAATCCGTTCTGACCTTTTTTTTCAGTTTTTGAAGCACAAAAAATATGAAACAAATTACAATACACATTAGTACAGTATAGTAATGTAGAAAGAGCACAACAAAAATAAAAAGAAGTCACTGAAAGTACTCACAGTGTACTTTTTTCTGTGTCTCTTTCTCTCCACGATCTTCCTACAGGAAGTCACAACCATGTGACAGCCAGGAAATAGCATTAACATGGCCGCGGCTCCTGTTCGTGAACCGAAGCGGAGTTCATGAACCGGAGCATATTTTGATGAACTTTTCTGTTCGTGAACCTAGTTGTTCGTGAACAGACGCGTTCGTGAACCGAAGTACCACTGTAGTTTCATTCCACAGGTGGGCAGAGCTGCACAGGGCAGGAAGTGGGTCTCGCCCCAGTGAGAACTGATCTGGGGGCACTCCCCAGTTCAGCATATGGGTTTGCATGGGCCAGGGCCAGGATTTGATCCTCAGTCCCTGGGGCTGCAAAGTGAGCGCTTAACCCACTGAGCCATCCCGGCTTCCCCTTCTCAGATTCTTTAAAAAGCAAATGTTAAGAAGAAAATATGTCTCAAAAATTTGTCTATGAAACTTTTACTCATAGAACGCTGTTAACATTTCTTGAAACAATACACCATAGAACAGATGAATTAATGCTGCTCAAAAAATGAACAGAGGGGGATGCTGGCATGGCTCAGCAGGTTGAGCATTTGCCTTGCAGACACTGGATCCAAGGATCAAGTCCCCACCCCATGCAGACCCATGTGCTGAACTGGTACGGTGCTTCCCATGTGGGAGTCTCCTACCCCTCGCGGCCCCATATCCATCTGTGGAATGAAACTATGTCTAAACTAATGATGTACAACTATGGAGACTGCTCTGGGCCCTCCCCCATTCTCTCTCTCTCTCTCTCTCTCTCTCTCTCTTTCTCTCTTTCTGTCAAACAATAAAACAAATCTTTTTTTTTTATTTTTTTTTTAATTTATTGTTAAATTTGATGAGGTTACATTGGTTGGTAACAATTAGACAGTTCTTTTTTAAAAAATGAACAGAACATCTGCTGATGGTTTAGGGTCAGGTTCTCATCAAGACATCTGGGGAAATTGGATGGTGCTGCTGTCACTTCAGTACTTGGTCACTAAAACTACAGTATATCATGTTTGGGAAACTGGAGCAATTTCTCTTGTTATGTTTACAATGTGAGACTCAACACAGATCTAGATGAAAACAGTGGAGCAAAACCAATGAAAATGATGCTCTTTAGTATAGTGGTTCTGAAAATTTCCCCTCAGCAATACACCATAGAATAATGACATTTCCATGTCTGTTTGTGAATTCATTGTGGGCAATGTAATATTTCTAACCTTTTGTATTAACAAATTAAGAAATCTCATATTCTACCACTCCTCCCTTCCCCCACAAATTTTGATAGGATCCTCATATGGAACCATGCCCCCCCATTGAGCATTATCATGTCAGAAACTCAAACATAGAGTATTAATATAATGTTTTTAAAAAGTAAATTTATTGAGCTGACATTGGTTAGTAGAATTACATAAATTCCAGGTGTACAATTCTATAATACATTTAATATAACTTTTTTTAATAAACAAGAAATTCCCAGGTCTAAATGAAGAAATGGCATTTAAAAATTGTGGGAAAAGTAAAACAAGAAAAATTATCAAAATGAAGCCACTTTTTTGAGGTTGAGGGGAGTAATAATAATAAAAAAGTTGCTCTCATAAAAATACTGCTGTTATTAAGTATTTGTTGCAATAATCAAGACAAGATGCGGTGAGAAAAAGCTAGCCCAACAATACTGAAAAGACAGGGTTTCAAATGTTAATTAGTGTCTATACAACTGTCCACAGATAGTGTAAGCCAGGGCTGAAATATTGTAGTCCATAAAAAGAATGTACACTGTAGAAAAATGACTCATCAGGATTTCTACAATTTATACCTATTCCTGTTTCCCAGAACTATGTTTACTAATTTTGATTTTATTTTTATTTTCAAAGATTTATCAGTACTGATAGAGGGAAGTTTGGGTTAGTAAATAAAATACTGTAATTATCAGAAAGCTATATCTTCTCCTCTGTGTTAATGAAATGTCATTCTGTCTTCTACCATCTGTACTGAAAATTTTACTAAAGTTTTATTAAACTTGAATAGCTAATAAGTCAGCTGCTGGACCAGATCACACCAGACATAACAATTTTTGAGGTCCTTGTGAATAATACAATTATATTGCTTATGAAGAAAGTTAAAATACCATTTCTCTGTGATTTGGCAATTTTGCCCCTAAATCAGTATCTCAAAAAGTGGGGCCATTGGTTCTAGATAGCAGGTAAAGAAATTCCCACATAACTTTCCATACCCACAGGGATTAATCTCAATTACACATTTGTGTTTTTCATGGCCATTTGGAGATACCAGGCCAGCTTCAGCAACACTACAATAAGGTTTACTGAGTTCACTGATAGATGAGACAATGAGGTCTCAGGGGCCTTGCTCTTTAATGTACTGGAAAGCCCAGAACTGCCTCTACCATGGGAGAAAAGTGGAGGAGACCATCTCAGATATGACATTCTCTCTCCCCTAACCAAATTGGAGGGAAAAAATGCTTGACATTCAGTGATGGCCAAGACCAGAGCCAGGAATTTGGGTCTGAGTACAGCCCTGGGGGCCATTAGAATTTTGTGTTCATGGTCTCCAGGTTGACCATGTTCCCTTGAATATGGAGAATCTGCTTATCTGCGGGCTCCGGAATATCCTCTTGCTTTATAGGAACATAGTAGTAGCCCATGATGGAGAAGATCAGGCAGACCGCCAGCAAGAGGCAGGAGAACAAAACGAATTCGGCCCACTGTGGGAGGAAATAAATGTAAGAAAAGAATGTGGAGAAACCTGAAACCAAAGGGAGCTTCGGAGGTTGAAAACTGGGGAGCAGATTGACTCAGGTTCACCATTTAAGCAGAGGTTTGCTGGAAGACAGCTCACTGATCTTTCCTCACATGGGCCCATGGTGGCCATTACTGACCTATATGTCTATTTTCCTGGCAAAGTCTGTGTGTATCTAACCCATGGGAAATGTGGGAGGCTGACACATTGCGGAGGAGAGAGAAAAGGAATATGGAGGGGAAACCTTGCATAGACACGAGCTCCTGTTTCTCTCAGATCCATACCTGGGCCAGGCCACTAAACTGTGCCACAGCAAGCACAATGAAATTCCCAGCTCCAATGGTCAACAGCCAGGCTGCCTGGACTACAGACTTCATGCTGGAGGGAGCCTAGAGAAGACAGAAGTTTTTGAGTAAACAAACTCCTTACATCACCCTTATGCCCCAGGAATCTATCCAGAAAATTTCTACAAAAGCTTCCACATTTGAACTACCTCTACTAAGTTCAACTATCACACTGAGTCAGGGGGTGGTAAAAATGTTAACAGTAATAATAGGATGGAAATCATAATCAGATATTTTAATTCATTCAATCATATAATTTCATTACAACCCTAAGAAATAAGTTCTTTTAGTGTTCTTATTTTATACACAATGACATTAGAAAAATACTTGAACAAGGTTATTATATAATAGGTTGTGCAACCCAAATTTGAACTTAGGCAGTTTGACTTCATAGCCTTCACTCTTAATTTTTAGGTATCTTTTTTCTAGATCCTAAATAGCATAGGCTACTATGCTGCACTCTCATGATTCTTGGACTCAAGATGACTCTCTTCAGGGTCACGTATAAAGAATCTAAGGTCAAAATACATAAAGGTTTTGCCCAGGGTCACATGCCTATTTAGGCAGTGCCAGGATTAAAATTGACCATCCTCTAAGCAATATCTCCACCTCCACTTTTCATTTGCAAAAACCTACCTGAGAATAAGAAAACTCAAGTCCTGTGATAGAGCACATGACCTCCGCAGCTGTAACGAGGATATATTGAGGTAGCTGCCATGCAATGGATATTTTGTTGGCTGGAGTATCTTCCATCTTCCAGGCCTGAGGACCCTGAGTGGTGCTCTTGGTGAGGAAAAGAAGAAATGGGTTTGTGAGTTGTCTCAAGTAAGCAGTTTTTACCTACTGCATTCTATAATCTTATATCCATCTTCTCTTTATATTTTCATCATTTTTCTACCTTCAAAGGATTAGAGAAATTTCTACACAATTTCAATTATTTTTTTGAATTCCTTTTGGTTAACACTGCACTCACTTGCCTGGTTTCAGGTATCATTATTGACAGAATTCTTAAATGGCAGAATATTTTTATATTGTAGTTTGTATTCGCACCATTTTGACATATTGGATATTTTGTTTCTGATCAACACTTTAAATATAAAACGACATCTGAATTATACAAACACTATGAATTTTCAGAAAGCACATTCTTGAGAAAACTTTAATTACATGTGTAATTTTCTTTGTAAGTACAATTACGTAGTTGTTTATTATTATTATTATTTGCCATTAAATTTAGGTGACCAGATTTTAACATTGGTAAAGTGGGACACCATTGACCAGGGGAGGGGGTTCTTGATTAAAAATTTGGTCTATCTCCCGCCATTCCCTAGCTTGTCGTGCATTCTTTCCAAAAATCGGGACTTTTTTAAAATGCCGCAGGACTCAGGACAAATTGTTAAAAATCAGACTGTCCCGCCAAAAGCGGGATGTCTGGTCACCCTACATTAAATGTTTTCTTTTACTAAAATTACTTTTATCAGAATGAATTGTTTCGTGGTAACCCTTAAACTGAAAATTTTATGGAATCAATTTTTTTTTTTTTTTAATCCATGTCAAATGTCACCTGCTATTTTAAATTCTATTTACTGGCCATTATTTTTGAAGTAAATCTTACCCACTCAAATTTTTCAAAAAGATAGAATTTTTCTGTAAAATTGTTTAGGGTCAATTTTTTTGTTATTTACTTATTAATTTTTTAGATTTATTTTATTGTTTATGACAGAGACAGAGAGAGACAGAGAGAAGGGGGAGGGCCCAGAGCAGTCTCTATACTTGTACGTCATCAGTTTTTGACATGATTTCGTTCTACACAGGTGGGAGGGGGCCTTGCAGGTGGGAGCTGGGCTGAGGGCCTCCCACATGGGAGGTGCGCCCCTTGAGCCAGGGGCAAACCACAGGATGAGATGTGCCTCCTGCATGGGAAGCACATCTCAGTTCAGCATAGGGTCTGCATGGGCCATGGCGGGATTTGATTCTTGGTCCCCAGGGCTATAAAGTGAGCACTTAACCTTCTGAGCATCCCAGGTTCCCCAATTTTTTTGTTACCGTATTTTCCGGCGTATAAGACGACTTTTGAAACGAAAAAAATGTCAACCGAAAATCGGGGGTCGTCTTATACGTCGAGTATATCCCGAAAAATGTCTCGATATGCCGCTAAACGAATTTTCCAACTCGATTCCGAAAATCGTCTGGATATGCTGCTAAATGAATTTTCCAACTCGATCCCGCACCAATCACTGCAAGGCTGCTCGGACCGCCTCTCTAACTCAGCCAATCCAAGCAGGCTTTTTATGCATGCAAATTATACATGTTCTGTACCCGAAGCTACAGTGTGTTCTAGTAAAAAGCCTGCTCAGATTGGCCAGAGTCAGAGAGGCA
>PVKE010009578.1:10813-29536 GCA_004027555.1 Craseonycteris thonglongyai
TGAAGCCACACCATCTGATTCGGAATTTGATCCATATGATGACTGTCTTACAAATGTACCACAAGAGGTCATTGATGAACTTATGATGTCAGAAGAAGAACATGATGAGGATTTTGAAGGATTTTAAGCTCACAATGCTCCTCTGCCTAGAAAAACCTCTTATCATCCCAGTCAGTCACAAACAAGAGTTTTCTGCAAGTTCTTCATGTAATTTTCTTTCCAGATGATGCCATCATTGTTAATGTTCTCTTTTGGATTTCTTGTTTCTCGGTCAAGTTCATGGCATTGCCATTTGTGAAGAGACGTTCCATTTATTGTATCAATGTACAGTATATTACGGTATGTTCGAAAAATGTCATTCATTAAAAATTTAATTAAAAAAAGAACTGGTGTTGCCTCGGAAGTGGGGGGTAGTCTTATACAGCGAATATAGGCCTAAACCTATGTTTTAACTGTAAAATTAGGGGGTCGTCTTATACGCCCGGTCGTCTTATACGCCGGAAAATATGGTATTAAGATTACTAAATATACATCACTCTGCAATCTTTTTTGTCTAAAACTACTTTTACCACATGCAAGTTTTAGCTATGGTTGGTTTTATGAGGATTGTGTCTACTAATATTTGTTATCATAAGTGGAATAAAATTTAAAAAATTACATGTTTATATTTATTGGAGCGAATCTATTCTTAGGTAGTAGGTATTATATCTGAATATACAATGAGATAAAAATGTCAGAGTTAAAACATCAAGGTCAAAAGTTCTTGGAATAAAAGTCTTTGAAATCTAAATGCAGTTAATTCTCCGAGTCAAAGGGCCTTTGGGTTCAAAATAGTAAGGTAAATTTTACTATAGTTAATATTGTGAACAATACCTGAGCATAAATTTGAGAGAAATGATCTGAGCTTGTAAATCAAGGTCACTAATCAAATATCCACAGGTGCGTAATTAAGTAAATGAATCCAGCTGAATAGGAATGAAGGGACTATGGCAAACTGAACAATATAGGCCTCATCTAAAGGGTAAAGCATTAGAGCACAAGCCAAACAACATGGTAATTCCTGTCACAAAATCATCTGCTTTTGTTTTTAAAAAATGTTATAAGTCCAACTTCTTAGGTAAAGTCTCGAATTTTAAATATTGTCAATTAATAACAATTATTATTACTGTTGTCAATACTGTGTAGACCGGACCAAAACAAAACAAAATAAAACAGGAAAATGGAAGGAACCGGCTCCTCAATTCTCCAGTTAATAATCTCTATTTTTTTTTTTTTGTCTTTTTTTAATTAAACTTTTTGTGCTGACATTGGCTAGTAAACTTATGTAGGTTTCAAGTGTACAATTCTATAATACATCATCTATTATTGCATTGTGTGTTCACCATCCAAAGTCCAATCTCCTTCCTATGAAAAATAGAGGCATCTATTTCTGGATTTTTTCTAGATAGCCCTTGTATATTTGACCCCCTTTAGGCTATTCTATCTCCCTCTCTCCCCTCTTACCCTCTGGTAGCCACTAAACTGTTTTCTGTATCTATGAGATTTTGCTTGTTCATCTTGTTCGTTTGTTGCTTTCAGTTTTATATTCCACATATGAGTGAAATCATATGGTTCTTGACTTTTTTCTTTCTGACTTATTTCACTTAACATGATAATCTCAAGATCCATTACAGTTGTCACAAATGGCAGCATTTCATCTTTTCTTATGGCTGAGTAATATTCCGTGATATATATGTACCACACCGTCTTTATCCAAGCACCTATTGACAGACACTTTGGTTGTTTCCATGTTTTGGCCATAAACAATAAATTACCATATGACCCAGCAATTCCTCTTCTGGAAATCCAAAAAAAATCTGAAAATATTTATTTATAAAAATATATGTACCCCAGTGGTCTCTACTTTAGCTGCTCATTAGAACCTGCATTCAGAAACAATATATTTGTCCTCTATCTTGAGCAGAATAAGAAAGACAGAAGAAACAAAAAAATGGAATAACACTAGAAATGTGTTATGCTTTGAATTGTGTCCTCCTAAAACTCATATTTTGAAGTCTTAACCCCCAGTATTTGAGAATGTGACCTTATTTGGAAATATGGTTATCACAGAATAATTAGTCAAGTTAAAATGAGGTCATTAGGGAGTTCCATAATCCAATATGACAGGTGTCCTCATAAAAAAAGAAGTGTAGACATGAAGTTCTCTCTGTGTGAACAAGGATACAGAGAGAGCTCTATGTGAAGAATATGAAGGCAGAGATTGGGGTTAATTTTTTTTTTTATACACATCTAGAAGAATATTGCTAGTAAACCATTAGAAGCGAGAGAAAAGCCATGGAAGATTCTTCCTCATAGCCCTCACAAGAAACCTATCCTACCAACACTTTGATGTTGAACTTCTAGCTTTCACAAGTCTAAGAAAATAAATTTTTCTTGTTTAAGACACTCAGTTTGTGGTATTTCATTGTAACAGTCTAAGAAAGCTAATATAGCCAGATTGGTTTAACATCTGAAAATCAATTTATATCATGTCAATAGGATAAAGGACAATCACCACATGATTATCTCAATAGATGCAAAAAACATTGATAAATACAACCTCCTTTATGATCAAAATAAAAAATTTAAAAAATTAAAAATCTCAGCAAACTAGGAATAGAAGAAAACTTAACCTGATAAATGATATTTATGACATACTTAATTATAAAATTCTGAATACTTTCCCCCTAAGATGTCTACTCTTACCATTTCTATTTAATGCTATATTGGAGGCTCAAGATAGGACAACTAATATGTAAGTAAGTAAATAAATGGCATCCATATTGAAAATAAATAGATAAAGCTACTTCTATGCAGATGACATGATTTTGTATGTAGAAAGTCCAAAGGGATCTACTAACCAGCTATTAGGACTAATAAATGAGTTCAGTAAGGTTCTAGGATATAATATCAATATATAAAATCAATTGTATGTCTACATATTTCCAATGAACAATATGAAAATGAAATTAGGAAAATGATTTCATTAACAAAAGCATCATAAAAATAAAATACTGGGAAAGCCAGAATGGTTCAGTGGGTTAAGTGCTTACTTTGCAGCCATGGGAACTGAGGATTGAATCCTGGCCCTGGCCCATGTGGACCCATATGCTGAACTGGGGAGTGCCCCCAGTTTGGTTCTTACCAGGTTGAGACCCCAGCCCAGTTTCTGCCCTGTGCAGCTCTGTGCCCACCTGTGGAATGAAACTATGTGGAAAAACAATGATGTGCAACTATGGAGACTGCTCTGGGCCCTCCCCCTTCTCTCTGTCTCTTGGATCTTCCTCTCTCTCTCTCTGTCAAAAACAATAAAAAAATAAATCTTTAAAAAATAATAAAATACTTAGGAATAAATATAACAAAATAAAAGTAAAACCTATACTCTAAAAACTAAAAAAACATTGTTTAAAAAAATTAGGTCTTAAAGAAGACCTAAATAAGTGGAAAGACATCTCATGTTAAGATAGTAATACTCCTCAAAAATCACCTATAGATTTTTTAAAAAATATTTATTTATTTATTTTTATTGTTTTTTGACAGAGAGAGAGATGGGGAAGCCAGGATGGCTCAGTGGGTTGAACGCTCACTTTGCAGCACCAGGGACCAGGGATCGAATCCCGGCCCCGGCCCGTGCAGAACCATATGCTGAACTGGGAGCTCCCCCAGTTCAGTTCTCTCTCTGTCTCTGTCTCTGTATCTCTCTCTCTCTCTCTCTGTCAAAAAACAATAAAAATAAATATTAAAAAAAAAATCACCTATAGATTTAATGCAATCTCTATCTGATCTGAAAATTCATGAGACCCAGAATAGCCAAACCAATCTTGAAAAGGATGAACAAACTTGAGGGACTCATAATTTTTTTTTTTAAGATTTATTTTATTGTTTTGACAGAGAGAGACAGAGAGAACGGGGGGTGGGGGGGAGGGTTTTGCCCAGAGCAGTCTCCATAGTTGTACGTCATCAGTTTTCAACATGGTTTCATTTCACACAGGTGTGTGTGTTGGGGGGGGGGGCGGCGGGGACTGTGCCGGCTGGGAACCCGGCCGGGGGCCTCTGCATGGGAGGCATGCCCCCTTGAGCTGGGGGCCAAACCAGGGGGTGAGAACTGAACTGGGGGCCTCCCAAATGGGAAGTTTGCACCAGTTCAGCATGTGGGTCTGTACCAGCTGGGGCTGGGACTGGGACTTGATCCTTGGACCCCAGGACTGCAAAGCAAGCACTCAACCTCCTGAGCCATATCAGCATTTCCAAGACTCATATTTCTTGATTTTGAAATATACTACAAAGTAACCATAGTTAAGCTAGTGTGGTACTGTCACAAAGATAGTCATATAAATCAATGGAATAGAATTGAGAACCAAAAAATAAGCTCTCACATTTACAGTCAATTGATTTTTGATGAGTGTCTAGAAAATTTAAGGGAGAAAGAAAAGTCTTTTCAACAAATTGTGCTGGAACAACTGGATATTCATTTACAAAAGAAGGAAGTTAATCCCCTAGCCAATGCCATATACAAAAATTAACTCAAAATGGATTAAAGACGTAGACATAAGAACTAAAACTATACCTCTTAGAAGAAAACATAGTTATAAACCCACACGACCTTGGATTAGGCAATGATTTCTTAGGTATATGATATTTAAATCACAAGCAACCAAAGAAAAAATGAATAAATTTTTTTTAATATATTTTTATTTATTTATTTATTTATTTATTTATTTTTGACAGAGAGAGAGAGAGAGAGAGAGAGGGAGAGAGAGAGAGAGAGAACTGAACTGGGGGAGCTCCCAGTTCAGCATATGGTTTCGCACGGGCTGGGGCTGGGCCGGGATTCGATCCTCTGTCCCAGCGCTGCAAAGTGAGCGCTTAACCCACTGAGCCATCCTAGCTTCCCATAAATTTTAACATCATAAAAATTATAAATGTTTGTGCTTCAATGGATATGATCAAAGGAGTTAAAAAGATGACCTATTGACTGGAAAAGAATTTTTGCAAATCATATACCTGATAATAAACTTATATCTAAAATACATAAAAAAATGTCTACAACTCAATAATAAAGGACAACTCAATTAGAGTGGATAAAGGATCTGAATAGACATTTCTTTAAGGCAGATATACAAATGGCTAATAAGTACATGAAAAGATGCTCAACATCATTTGCCATCAGGTAAATACAAATCAAAACCAAAACGAGATACCATTTTACACCTTCTAGGATGTGTATAATTAAAAAGCCAAGGGAAGCCGGGATGGCTCAGCGGGTTAAGTGCTCACTTTGCAGTGCCAGGGACCGAGGATTGAGTCCCGGCCCCGGCCCGTGCGGAACCATGTGCTGAGCTGGGAGCTCCCCCAGTTCAGTTCTCGTTCTCTCTCTCTCTCTCTCTCTCTCTCTCTCTCTCTCTCTCTCTCTCTCTCTGTCAAAAATAAATAAATAAATAAATAAATATTAAAACAGAGGTCTCCAACAATTTAAAAAAAAAAAAGACAGAAAAACAAGTATTGGTGAGGATGTGGAGAAACTACAACCTTTATACACTATTGGGAGGAATGTAAAATAGTCATTCACTTTGGAAAAATCTAGCAGTTCCTTAAATGATTAAACATAGAGTTACCACATAACTCTATAAATAATTCCACTCCTAGATACATATATACTTAAGAAAAGTGAAAACATATATTCATATAAAAATTATATATGAATGTTCATAGCAACATTATTTATAATAATAAAAAGGTGAAAACAACCCAAACGTCCATCAGCTGATGAATAGATGTACAGAGGAACATTATTTGGCAATAAAAAAAAAATGAAGGGGATGCCGGGATGGTTCAGCAGATTGAGCATTCATGTTGTAGCCCCAGGGTTCGAGGATTGAGTCCCAGCCCCAGCCTGTGTGGACCCATATGCTGAACTGGGGTGTGGCCCCAGTTTGGTTCGCACTGGGGGTGGGATTTCCCATGTGAGAGGACTCTGGTTTAGCTCCTGCCTCGGGCGTGCTTCCCATATAGGAGGCCCCCAGCAGGGGCATGCCTCCCATGTGGGAAGCCCCTGGCCCGGTTCCTGCCCTGCACAGCCTGCATCCACCTGTGTAGTGAAACTATATTGAAAACTAATGACGTACGACTATGAATACTGTTCTGAGCCCTCCTCCTCCTCTCTCTCTCTGTCTGTCTGTCTGCCTCTCTCTCACTGTGTCAAAAACAATAAATCTTAAGAAAAAAATATTAAAAAGAAATGAAGTACTAATATATGTTACAGCATGGGTAAACCTTGAGAAGTATGTTAAATAAAAGATTTCAAATACAAAAAGTCACATATTGTATAATTTCATTTATATGAAACATACAGAATAGACAAATTTATAAAGGTAGGAAGTAGACAAATGGATGACTAGGGCTAAGGGATTTAGGAGGAAATGGAGAGTGATTGCTAATAGGTATGCGGCTTCTTTATGAAATGATGAAAATGTTCCTAACTTGTACAACTCTGAATATAGTAAAAGCCATTGAATATATATATATTGAAAAAATATTCTCTATATAGTGAACATATATAAACATATATTGAATGTGTCAATATAATTAAAACTATTATATTTTTAAATGGATAAATTCTGTGGTATATGAATTATATTTAAATTAAGCTGTAATAAAAATGGCATACCAATGGTATCTGTAATTAATTAAAGTAAGTAAAAATTTACAGATTATTCTCATATACTTTAAAAAATATTCCATCTTTTTATTATTCACTATCTTTTTTATATTTAAAACAATGTCAAAGACAGTGAAATAAAATGAGTGTCAAAGATTGGTATCAAGGAGATGCTGGAATAGCTCAACAGGTTGAGTGTTTGCTTTGCAACTGCGAGTTCTGGGGATGAACTCGCATTATCCACCTGTGTGGAATGAAACTATGTCACAACTAATGACGTACAACTATGGAGACTGCTCTGGGCCCTCTCTCCTCTCTCTCTCTCTTTCTCTCTCTCTCTCTTTTTCTCTTACCTTCTCTCAAAACAATTTTTAAAAAATCTAAAAAATCTAAAAAAAAAAAAGATTGGTATCAAAATTAAAATTCAGAGGTACCCTGCCAGGATAGCTGAGACAATTGCTTTTGATGGATCACTGTTAACAGAGCCCCTAAACTTTGTGTGGAGATTGACATTTGCTACCAGTTTTGGTATTTCAGAGCGTAATATGCTAGCAGATCAATTTTCAGGGAGCTAGGAGACTTGCATATGGAGTCTGTCAAGAAGACATAGATAATGTTTGTTTTCTGAAGCAGACTATGTCACCTCATATCCATGACTCAAAATAAATTATGTCTCCTGTTCCCCCAGGTCCTGTGCCTACTGCCAGTGTTCTCTCTTTTAACGTACTCTATGGAGACCTCAGAAGGCTTTCTAAAGTCACTATAGAATCTATCATCTTATACTAGAAATAAGTATGTGATCCGGTCTTGCCACAAAGTCTTCTTTGGATTCCAGGATAGATACAGATATAGATACATATATATGGAAGGAGAGAGCAGAGCAGAGGTGGCCATGAGCTACTTACATTAGTAATAATAAACAGATAAGCTGCACCAAAGTCTAGTAGACCCAAATTCAGTGAAAAGTTATCATCTTCTGTTTTACATTGTACCGCAGGGTATCTGGAACAGGAGGAGTTTAGGTTAGAATAAACATCATACTTAAATAATCACTCCCATTACCAGGGGAAAGAGTGGTCTCATTTCTCTATTGATCGTGAGTTGAGCAGCAAAACCACCATTTCTCTTAAAGCGAGGAGTATCTGGAGTAAATCATTTTCATGCCAGGTTTTTCTACCCCTGATCTAAGCCATTCCTTGCCTGTTGGTTTTTTTGTTTGTTTGTTTTGTTTTGTTTTCCCCTTAGCCTTAAACTTGAAGAAAGAAGGCCAAATCATCTACTTTTGTGGACTTCAAGACCTAAGTCTTCTCATCTAAGTCTTAGAAACGTTTTTCATCTAAGTTTTATGATTTAATGGAATAGCACAAAAGAGTAAACCTGAAAGGATAAGCCTGAAGTAATTATGTGCCAATAGAAAGTACAAAAGGGTAGGATTGGGAGCCAATAATGAACTTTGCAAATCTCCCAGAGATGGGCCTTCTTAATTAACTACATGGTATGGACTTCATAGCAATCATGATCTCAATATATCTGTGGGAGGGAGGCAAGGGTCAAAAAAGAGTCCATGTATACACAAAATTAGCCAAGACATCCCTCTATGTTGACATACTCCCACCTATATGCAAAAAAAAGCATTGAAGTTTTTTTTTTTATAAAAGTGAAATGTCCAAAAAGTAATGCTCTTACTCTCCTGTTCGCATAGTTCTGTAAGCAGATACACCGTAGTCTTCATCAACATTGAGGGGTAGATCTGTACCCAGGGAGACATGGACCTCTTTATGCAAAGTGTTAACAAACCTAAGGGTAGAGATTTTGTTACACGTAAGACAAAACTTCCCAAACAGGGACACAAGATAGAAGGGTAGGGGCCTTATCTGTTCTTGTCTGTTTGTTTTACCACTATATCCTCAATGCCTAGAACAGTGGCTGACACATAAAAGGTATGTGATGTATATGGTTAACTGGAAAATTAATGAACTCAAATGTAGAAAGTAATCAGTAGTCTTGGCTGTTCCTAACTTTCTCTTCCTGAGGTATTCGCTTTCTATCTGCTACACCTTCACCTAACCTCTATCTGGGATGAACACTATCATGATCATCCATGGTAGTCTGAGTTTCCTCACTAATTCATGTTTGGTGCACCCAATTTCTTTCTCTCATATAATAGTGGGATTCACCAACTGAAACTCCATTACTAAAAATGATTATGTACATATATTTACCAGAATTTATAGAAAACTTATATTTATCCTCTTATAAATAAAGTCTGATTCAAGTTCTGTAAAACTCAAACTCCCAGCCCTAATAGGTTGAGTTATCATTATTTTGGATTTTGCATACAAACCTGGATGTTTCCAGAACAATGTTTCTAGTCTTTTGAACCTAGGTCCTTAAGTTGTACCCTCAGTGTGGGTTTCTGGTACATTTCTATTTTGATATCTTTTGCTTTAGTCTCTCGTCCATGGGATAAGAAGGGCAGTTCTGGCTAGAATCCTTTATGTTGATTCTTGGACTTCAGAGAATCCTGCACTGATCTAGAAATTTCCCCTTTTACCCCTTCTGGAGGTTCCTATGGCTCTCTGACCCAGGGAAGTAATATCTATTCTTAACAGCAACCACCTAATTTTGATGGCTATAGGCATATGAATCTATCTATTTCCTGTCAGATTCTTGCCACAGAAAGCAGGTGAACTCTTCAGTGTTCCATCTCTATAACTGTCCCAGACTGTCTGACAAGACCTTTAGTCTTATCTGGATTCAAAACCAAGTTTTTAACTCCAAATATGTTGCCTTTATTAAACACCACAATGCTTCTCTAAGTTTATAATAAAAACTGTACTTTAAAAACACAGTAACAATAAAAGATATTTAACTACCAACAGTGAAAGATTATTTGCTCACTTCTAAATTTCTTTCTGGTGATCACAGAGAAGAAAGTACTGGGTTATTTTCCAGAGAACAAGGTAAGTGGATAAAATTCAGTAGAAGAGATATATACATCAGATGCAGGGTCATCTTTGAATATCACATGGGAAAGCCTAGTTGCTCCATGTCCTGAAAACTGCCTCTGCCACCCATGCCCTTGTCATTGTAGGAGAGAGAACCCCAGTACTAGACAAGTACAGTGTGAGGTCTCTTCATCTGAAGCCCCACAGATCAGAAGAGACCCAAGATTTAAGAGAACAGAGTAGCCTGGGATCTGCTTGACGTCCAAACCTCACAGCTGTCATCCCATTGGTTGTTCTGTTTTCTTTATCTTTCACCTTAAATAGAGGAAAGTGAAAATCAGTTACAGCTGACAACAGGGAACCAATAATCAGAAAATTTTATCATTAGGCGTATCCTTGGTAATATATTGATGATCCAGAGGTCATATTCTAAAATAATTTGGAACCCAAACCGTTCCTCAGCTTACCATCAAGCTGGAAATACTTTTCCCATCTTCTCGGATGACCAGGCTGTACCAGTTTTTCTCCTCCACAGAATGCTCCGTGTAGACAGACAAATTGTGATATTTCAGGTGAAAGTGGAAATGCTTGCTGTTTGTCTTCAACTCAAGTTTGGAATAGTGTGGCATTTTCTGTAGAGTGAAAAACCTGTCACACGTGCCTTCTACCCAGTCTTAGACATCAAAACCTCATAGCATCTCAGGGCAGGTGACCTCATCAGATACTTTCTGCATTATCCTTTATGCTAGTAATCCCATTTTAAGGAAAATACCATAGGAGAGGCATGTATGAAAATTTATGAGTAAGAATATTTATTATAGGATTATATATAATAATAATACCCAAAACTTGAATACCTATAAGGAAATCTTTAAATAAACTGTGACACAACCATAGAAAGGAATATGTGTTCATTAAAATCGTATTTTTAAAGATAACCTAAGGACATGAGAAAATGTTTATGATGCAATTATTGTTAAGAGAAAATCAGGTCAATACACACAGAATTTGAGCACTTTTAAAGAATTAGTTTATTTATTTATACAAAAATAATCACTGTGATTGCCTGTGGGTGATGGAATTTTAGGTGGCTTTTATGTTTTTCTACAACTCAATTTTCAACAATAAATGTATATTACTTTTATTATTAAAATATTTTAAAATAAATATTTCAAAATATGTATAGTAATTGTAGCCAAATTCTTTCAGAGGACGTGTGATTAGTAGGCAGTTTGAAATAATAATACAAATTACAACCTACTGAGAACTTACAATGTCCCAAACACTTTGCTAAGTGCTTTACATATAATACTTATTCTTACAATAGCTTTTGACACAGAAATTTTCATTGTACGGAAGCTGAAGCTGAAGTTTAAAGATAAAATAACTTGTTCAGGGTCTTATAGCTAGGGAGTGGCAGACCAGGAATTGAAATGGGGTAGTCTGACTCCATAAATGCATACTCTTAACCATTATATTATGCTGCTGCTTTGGTGCAGGATCAGAATGTGTTTCTAATTCATTCAAATCTATATCTCACCTGAAAGGGTTTTATGGACTCTGCCAACAGAGAATTGTTTTCATCTCCCAGCACTGTTACCTTCACCTCATCGTCTGCCAGATTTAAGACTTGGAGTAAAATCTCTTGAGGACCAGGCTGCGGTGGGGCCATTTCCTTAGGACAGAGAATGCATGTCAGAATAACCAACAAATAACCCTCTGGATACAATGAGAACATACTCATATATCTCAGTCATCACTGACAGCCTAGTCCATCTAGTTAGGAACACAGTTTTCTCCCTCTGAAGAGCATTGCCCTAGAAAACTCTGAAGGCAGTTTGAAGGGGAAACAGCAACTCAATGTAACAAATACATGTGCCAGGTAAAAATCTTCATGATTTTTGATTCAGCTTTTGGCCTCAGTTATCATTTCCCAAGTGTCTCATACACAGTTTGAGTTTGACAAAAGGTATTTGTTTGAGTATCTGGTAAAGTACCATATAAGTCTGTTTCCAAAGAGATGGCTAGAGATGTTGGATATTAGTGTTTGTGAATTCCTTTATAATATATTCTGAATCACTCAGGTGAGAGATGGGCCTCATTTTGCCCTACTGCTCTACCCCTTTATCTACCCATTTATCAGAAATATTTACTATGTAGCTTCTTTGAAACAGATACTGTGCTAGGTCCCTGGGAATCACAAGAATGAACAAAATAGATAAGGTCCTACATTTATGGAGCTTAAGATTTATTGAACTCACATTAATTTTTATCTCTACAACTGCCACAAATGCAAATGCCAAGCATGCTAGGATCATACCAACAGCCATTTTCCTGAGTGATCTGCAGAGGAAAGGGAGAGACAATCATATCTAAACGATAGGGTCTAAATAGACCTATCATTAAAGATCTTTCTTGATTTGGTCCCAATTACTTTTCAAAGTACGTATATCCTAGAACACATACTTCTTTCTCCCTTTACTTGAGTCATATTGAATTGTTGTTTGTAATGAACCACATTTACCTTTGTGTATGATGTTTTTTCTATCCATTATGCCATAATAACAAGAAAAAACAAATACAGCCAGATTTATTGAACATTTACCATATTCCAGGAACTATATATCATTACCTAATTTTCCTCTTCTTTAGAAGTCTTTCTTGACCCTGACAGCAGGAAGGACTTGCTTTCCTCTCAACACTTCCCTGGAACTTTGCTTCCCTTCTTAGGGCACCTAATGTAGTTCATTTGCGTAACAATTATCCTTGCACTTGTTCTAACTCCTTTACTAAACAATAAACTCCTTGAGGGTAAGATTTGTGCTTTTACATTTGCATGGCACTTGGTACTAAACGCACTAATACTTGCTCAATGAATGAGTAAATTACAAAAGACCATTTGAATATGATATAGTGGTCATTAAAAAGAAATTGCTATTAAATTAGGAATTAGAAGAGGCTTGAAACCCTCCTCTGTCAAAGTTAACAAAGAATAACACTCCTATTCTGAATGGAGAAAGGCAATAAATAGGGACAATTCTATCCTCCCCCTTACCAGGTCTCCCCCCTTGTGTCATAGGGACAATAGGAGCTTTAAAGGAATTAGTTGTTATCAAAGGCTTTGGACTTCTTTGAAGAGTCAACTCTCAAGAACAAATCAAGAAGTTGGTGTAGGAGCCTATTGTCACATACTCTTAGCTTTCCATGAAGCTTAGACCTACCCATTCAACTTCACACAGTGAAGTCTGCAGTGATAGCTTGGATTCTATACAGTAAGAATTAGTTATTTCAAATTCCCATCCTCCAGTATTAATAAGCATTTAGTCTAACATGGCTAAATAGAAGCAGAAAAATGATAAACCAGAACAAATCATCACTATGTAGAAAGGTACTGACATTGAATCTTTATCAAAAGGGCAAAGATTTAGTCAGTGTGGAGCAGCACAGGCATAATAATAAGCACTTACGAGAAGTTAATTCCACACTTGGAGACCAGACGATAAATGACAAGGTCAAACAATGGGATGAAGATAAGAACCAGAAAGGGATTTAGTACCTGAAATACCATGATAAAAAGGATTGGTTACAAGTGTTCTGTCGTAAGTGTGAGTATATGATACTTATTTGTGTACATTCTCCCTCATATTCAAATACTAAGTATGGAATGATTCCACATCCCAGGCCCTTTACATCCAGGACTCTATTTCCCTTGCACCTCAGTTTCCAAATATCCCAAGGAACCAGTTTCACTCTGAACCTGATTTTCTGTCAATCATTTGGGAACTCTTTCCTTCCACTTTCATTTTTCTTCTCTATTTCCACAGCCCAAAAGAAAATATCATGGTCAGAAGAAAGGAAGGTGAGCAGGAACAATTGAGGATCACTGAACAAGGATTTAAAATAAAATAAATAAGTAAAATGGAAGTCACCAATAAACAGAGATCCTGACTTGGTTGCTCACACAACAGACTTCCACTTTCTTTGACTATATTTCCATGATGCTACCTTGACATGAAAAAAGAAAAAATTTAAAGCTTATACTTTTCCTGTGAGCACAAAACTCACTCTCCCTGGAGTTGGGCAGGAGCTACTAACTTAACAGAGGAATATAAAAGAAGTGTGGGGCTTAAGAAGTATATTTTCATCCCTGTGTTTAACACTCCTGAGCATATAAAGGAAAATATCAAATTATGGTTGGAAATGCTAATACGATAGGTAGAAGAATAAGTGAGGAAAAAATAAATTCCCACAATTATATAGAAGACTCCTACCTGC
Source organism: Craseonycteris thonglongyai (assembly GCA_004027555.1). Lineage (NCBI taxonomy): Eukaryota > Metazoa > Chordata > Mammalia > Chiroptera > Craseonycteridae > Craseonycteris > Craseonycteris thonglongyai. The sequence continues at coordinate 24,734 of PVKE010009578.1, forward strand.
ATCTGTTCAGGCTGAAGTACAATAAAACCCTGAAACATAATAAATTAAATTTAGATAGTGGCTAAAGACAATAAAAGCCTAAGTCAACAGTCCTGGAAATTAGAAGGTAAGAAGCATAAGTTAAAATCCATCAGGTCTTTGCTTCAGGAACACCATCATGCTTGTAATTCTATGTAGGGGAACAGACTGGGAATGGCTTCAGGCTATGTTTGCTGAAGGAAGATAGGCCTAAGGCAGAATATTCTTTTCTGTGTACTATGCTTTCCTTAATTTCAGAGAGAACAGAGTCAGTGTGTTTTTATTCATCTCAGTAACTGAGGTTGTAGGTGGCAATAATGTGAAGTACAAGCCATTGTGTTTAGGGTGAAGACTCCCACTGATACATAGTGTTTCCAAAGTTCTCCAGGGGGGTTAACAAGAGGACAATCATGATAAATACTTGACAAACAGAGAAAGGAAAAAGGTAAAATTATATTTTGCAAGCTCCAAACAGACTGGCTAATAAGACCCTAGTGCCATTCCATCTTGCCCTCTTCACAACTGAGATGCAGAAAAACAATATAATAATCTAGGAAGTGGAACAATTGAAAGCAAAATGGAGCTTTGTGTGCCTTTGCCAAAGAACAGATTGGAAAAGAGACAACAATGCTTACACCTTTCCCATTCTTACCATATTCATGTACCAAATACCCCATATACCAGGTCTCTGCTGTGATCCTTGCCTGAGAGATGAGGCCAATTGTGTACCACCACCATTAAAACTGTCCCAGCTGTGTCCCCAGGCAGACTTAGATAGAAGAAAGCAACCAGTATCTCAGGTCCATAGCACTTCATTTGCTCTCCTCTCAATACTTCCTTGTAGACAATTAAACCTTTCCCATCTTGTATTCCTGATTTCTAAAGACGCAATTCTGGCTTTTATTTCTAGACTAGCTTTCTTTACTTTATTTTCTCAGTACTTTCCTGCTACAGGCACCTCTCTTATGACCTTAAATCAGTTTTCAGACAAAAACACAAAGAAATGAATTTTTTTCTATTATAGATTATAAAGAAAATAATAGACTTCTCTGGAAAATCACTTAAACTCACCAAATTCCATATTATGGATTATAAAGAAAATAATAGACTTCTCCGGAAAATCACTTCAACTCACCAAATTCCCATTCATCCTGGTGGCTTGCAAGGTCCACCGTGAGCCCTAGGGCAGACAGATGCTATTATGAACAATCCCTATTCTGTAAGAGGGAAGTAGCTGGAAGAAGGGGTAGCTTTCAAAACAACTATTCTTACCTGCTGATCCAAAAGAGCCCAGAACATGGGCAATGGGATATAAAGAAATAGTACCCTGGTCAATGCTTTCACATCCATAATGAGATGCTTCTACAAGAAAGGGAAAAAAAGGAACAGACTAAATTTCCAGATATGGTTGTCTTGCTTGGAGTAAAAGTACCCCAAAACACTAAGAGAAGAGGTTAAATGCAGTAGAAGAGAATCGGTTTGGACATTAGGAAAGATTACAGAGGCATAAGATGTATTTGCAATTCCAACTTACTGGGTATTTCTCAGCTGCCCAGTCTAGCCAGTGCTGTGGCTTTGTAACATCTCCAGAATGGTTCTTGAAATGGTTGGAAATAGCAAACTAGGGCAGAGCACAGATATCAGAGAAGAGACAAAAAGAAAACACCACCTGCTTTTTCTAATTCATCATCCCTTCCCTCAAACACACATACTTAAATGACTTAGTCCAACCCTTTGATTTAATCAGACATTGAATTTCAGAATATTTCAGATATAATTTTATCTATCCTTAAATCCTGTTGAATGACATATATCACCACATTTCAGATGATTTTTGCCAATTAAAAACTAATTACGTTATTTTTTACTTAATGGTGAAGTAGAGGCACAGAGGAAGATTGATTATTGCCATTGCACAGTTGAGCAAAAGGCACAGACATTGAACAGAGGTCATTGAAATAAAATGTATAGCGTGTTGAAGGCCTAAATGCTCACCACAGCATTTCTTTCCTTTTAATTGAAAAAAGGCAGGTAAACAATTCATGGACTTACCCAAATACATTTGACAACTTGAGTCACTATGTTTCCTTCTGGAGGTGTTTTTTTGTACATTTTGCTTCCCATTGTGAATACAACTGCAGGTGATAAACAAACAAGGTTCTTAGCTTCCCATTTAGCTCATTCAGTATGTTTATGCTAAGGATGGACTGCCAAAGTGTAGAAGTGACTAGCAGATCTAATAAAGGGAGAAAACTCACTTAATACTTCCTGACTTTGGAGTTATAAAAATTAAAAATTATGGGAGCCAAGAGAAGAATAAAACAATCAGTTATTAAAAGAGATATCTGGGAAACTGAGATGGCTCAGTGGGATGAGCCCTTGCATTGCAGCCCCAGGGTCTGAGAATCAAGTCCTGGCCCTGGCCCATGCTAACCCATATGCGTGCTTCAGTGTGCTTCCCTCCCCAGTTTGGTTCCCACCAGGGCATGCCTCCCATGCAGGAGGCCCCCTGCCTGGTTCCTGCCCTGCGCGGCCCTGTGCCCCAATCTGTGGAATAAAACTATATCGAAAACTGGTGACATGCAACTATGGAGACAGCTCTAGGTTCTCCCCCTTCTCTCTGTCTCTCTCTCTCTCTCTCTCTCTCTCTGTCAAAAACAATAAATCTTTTTAAAAATTTAAAAGAGAGAGATATCTGTTGAGACTTCCCTGTAATCACAGAAATGAAAATCATCTTCGAATTCTCACTCTTCATTCTCCATCACTACATCCGAGATATTACCAGCTTTCATTGATCCTCTTTTTCCAGTCTGTCCCCTCTTTTCCTTTATCACTGCTATGCCTTCTTATTCAGGACTTCACAACTTCTACTTTGGATTATTAAATAGGCCTACAACTAGTTTCTTAATCCATGGTCTCTTCTTTCATCTATGCTAAATTAAAATCTTCTTCAATTTGATATCAGGTAATCCCAAATTCCTGTCATGAAAGACCTTCCCAAGTTCATTATTGTCCCTATGGTTGTTATTATCACCATATATTGAAGTTTTATTGTTATAGGTAAAGTGTTAAGCATTTTACATGCATTAAATGATTTAACCTGTCAAACTATGTACTATTCTTGTAAGGGTGAAACTCAAGGAATCAGTAATTTAGCTCCTGCTTTATTAATTCATTTACTTTGCTGTATTAATCCACTTAGTTTATAGCCTAAAGCACCATAGTTTTTGTTTAGTGATTCTACTTTGTTCCTTTTTTTAAGGCTACATACACCTTGTTAATCCACTTATCAGCAAAAGCACCAACAAAAAGGAGTACTGTATTTAGCCCTGTATAATATGTTCCCATGCATACCCATGTTCTTGGCCCAAACTTTCAGAAAAAAAGTCTTTCATTTTATTTTTTTACTTCAAAATTTTATTTGTTTATATTTAGGTACTTGTTTTTTGTATTATTAAAAAAAAATTAGCATTTATTTTTTTAACATATTACGATACAAAAAAATTTTAAAAGACTTATTTTATTGTTTTTGACAGACTGAGAGGCAGAGACAGAGAGAGAGAAGGGGGAGGGCCCAGAGTAGGCTCCATAGTTGTATGTCATCAGTTTTTGACATGGTTTCATTCCACACTGGTGGGTGGGAGCTGTGCAGGGTGGAAACCTGGCCAGGGGCCTCTTGCATGGGAGCCATGCCCCTGAGAGCGAGGGGCCAAATAGGGGAAGCTCTCACATGGGAAGCTCGCTCTGGGAAGAACTGAACTGGGGCCACACCCCAGTTCAGCACATGGGTCTGCATAGGCTGGGGCCAGGATTTGATCGTTGGTCCCTGGGGCTGCAAAGCAAGTGCTTAATCCACTGAGCCACCCCAGCTTCCTTGGTACAAAAAATTTTATGTAGCAATTACAAAACACAAGAATAAATTTAACAATAAAAAATGATTATCATATTCTAGGGCATTATTTTGCATATGGATATCATTATTGATTTCTAGAGTTACACTTTTAACCCATAAGCATAAATAAAAGAATTAAAAACATTTATATAAATGCCGAATTAGAACTACCCATGTATAATGTGCATACTTATTTTTCCCCTCACAAATTTAGCCTCCCTCCACACTCCCCCCACCCCACTGTGCTAGATAAGACACTATTGGGAATAAAGATAAACAAATCATGGCTCCTGTCTGCAATGAAGCTCACTTCAACCTACTGTTTCCCACTTTATGTTTCATTATCCTCTAGTTTATTGGGTATCCTATGCTCTATCCACTATTCATCATTTCAATAAGCATTCTATTCTGTACTATTTCTGTTCTTGAGCTTATTCTCTTTCTCTTAACCCACATTTTTATTCTTTAACTACATTTCCTCAGCAAATTATAGGCAAAATTTTATTTTATTTTTTCTTCTGTTTTCCAAATAATTAGCAATGACTGTATTACCTTTATAATTACAAAGTGCTATTTTTTCATGTTTATTAAGTTTAACTAAAGTCATTGGGAAGATTCCATATTGACACCCTCCTAGATGTACTTTCTCCTTAATGAATTTTCTAACTCCAGCAAGTTGTGCCTCTAGTAGCTCATTTACCAAAGATGCCTTTCACAGTGACCAGCAGCTCTTTCCAATATCTTTATACATGAGAATGCCTGAATCACCTTATTTTTCCTTACCCGAAATTCCTGATTTCTCGATTCCTCTCAGTCAGATTCACTCTATCACATTATCTTTATTCATCCTCTCAGTTACCCCAAAGCTTCTCCAAATAGCATCCTTTACCTAC
>PVKE010009578.1:29636-44682 GCA_004027555.1 Craseonycteris thonglongyai
AAAAAAAAAAAAAAAAAAAAAAAAAAAAAAAAAAAAAAAAAAAAAAAAAAAAAAAAAAAAAAAAAAAAAAAAAAAGAAAAAAAAAAAAGAAAAGAAAGAAGAAAGAATAATTATAGAGTCACAAAAGTGACATTGGAGTGATAAAAGAAAATCAACTCACAAGGTCACACTTAAGTTCCAAGGCCACTTAACTAAAAAGGATGAGTTGGAACCTTGAGTTTCTATACTATCTTCTCCCTGTCAATGTAAGAAATGTCCAAACATCTAGAGAATTTTACGAGTTTATGTGAGCCCAATTTATGACCATTTTGGCAAGGAAAATCTCAAATGCTCTGGAGAATGATGGTTTTTCAGTTTCTTTAATACATTTGGAATTAAGGAGAAAATGTAAGGAAGGTTACATGAAGGTGGGAGAAAGCAAGGTGGGGATTCCATTGTAGGATAGTGAACAAGATTATGTGTCCCCTTAAGGGTGGTTATGCCTTTGAGGAGTCTGTAAATAAGCATTTCAAAGATGTTTAACCTAGATTGCACAAAAACAATGGGCAGGGCTTGCTTAAGGCAAAGATAAACCTTTTACTAAAGCAGTGACTACCCTACCTATCCACCATGACCTGTTTTGTTAGGAATTTATAATCAGATCACCCTTTAAAGTTACTTTCTATCACTGGATTTGTCAGATTTATTATAGTCTTTTTTTTCATCCTCATCCTTCTAGTTACTAGTAAGCAATGTTGCCTCCCATGTCATGAAAATGGAAGCCTTCAAATGGAAACTTTCTCAATTCCTGCCATCAGATCTATTAATTCCTGTATCCACACTCATCTTCTCCTCCCTCTAGTTAGGTGAACATGACATTGGGGATGCCAGGATGGCTCAGCGGGTTGAGCACTTGCTTTGCCACCCCAAGGTCCCAGGATTGAGTCCTGGTCCCGGTCTCAGTCCATGTGGACTCATATGCTGAACTGTGGTGTGCTTCCCACGTGGTTCCTGCAGGGGCGAGCTTCCATGTAGGAGGCCCCCAGTTTGGCCCCTGGCTCTCGAGGTGGTGGTGGTGGTGGGGGGTTGCCTTCCATGAAGGAGACCCCTGGCCTGGTTCCTGCCCTGGAGGCTCTAAGCCCACCTGTGTGGAATGAAACTATCTTGAAAGACTAATGACATACAACTGTGGAGACTGCTTTGTGAGCCTTTGGGTTCTCCCCTTTCTCTCTCTGTCTCTATCTCTCTGTCAAAAACAATAAAACAAATCTTAAAAAAAAACAAAACCCACATGATGTTTCTCCTCCTGTACAAAGGTAATTCTGCCATGTGTTCTTTCACACTGATTACATACAGTCTTCATCTTGCATTTTCAACCTCTTTCTGTATTGGAGTCTTCCCAATGATAGTCTAGCATGCTTGATATTCTCTCTTGACTCCATGTCATCTTTCAGCTCTTTTCCCTTTCTTACCTTATTCACTTCCTAATCAATTACAATCAATCTTGAATCTCCACCAACATACCATAACTGATATTATCAAATCAATGACCTTGTTGCTATATTTAATGAAAATATTTTACTCTTAACTCAGTTTTCCACTCAGCAACATTTGTCACTAATTGATTTCCTTTCTTGTTGAAGTCCTCTTATATCCAAAAATAGCACTATCACCACTTTGGCCATTCCTTCTTAGTCTCATTTGTGGGCTTTTCCTCTTTGCCTGTCTTTTAAATGCTGGTGCTCCTCAGAGTTCTATCCTAGCCCTCTTTTTACCTTAGTCTTACTATCTCATAGTTACTTTAACTATTTTCATGGCTTTATTTCCATCCTTATACTAGTAGTTCCAAATCTTTACCTGTAGCCCAAACAGTTCTTCCAAGCTCTAAACTTGTATTTCCAAACAACTACTTGATAACTTTAATTGTATATTCCAAGGATACCAAAAATGCAACACATACCAAACTAAAATAATTAGTATTGCCCCAAAACTGCTCTCCTTCATTATCTCAGTCAATGTTCCCACTATACCCAATTAATCAAGTCAGAACCTACATCTAACTTCGACTTATCTTCTCCCTCACTTCAATATCTAATCATATCAAGTTTTGTCAGTTATACCAGGGCCTGGCTGGACAGGTAAGTTCAGTGAGGCACTCACCTTGAGCACAAAATTTAATGGAGTGTCAAAAATTCAAATAAATAGTATCCTTGACCTACTCTTAACCCATTCTTTTCTCCACATTGTAATCAGTGACATCACTGAAAAATAAAAGTCTAACAATCATTCCTCAGTTCAAAATCTTTTATAGCTCTCCACTGTCCTCCTGATAAAGTTTGAATGCCTTGATTACCATACTTAAAAGGCCCTTCATTATCTGGCTTCTGTCAATATTTCTCCTTTATTTTTCTCACTTATGCTCCAGGCAATCCAAATTCTTTCAGGGCCTTCTAATAAGTTATACTTTCACCTTCTTGTCTTACAGATACCATGTTCTATTTCTGTTTCACTTTCAATCTCTTTTTGATTAATTGTTGTTAATCCTTTAGTTCTTCCCTCAGATATTTCATTACCTTGGGAAAACCTTTTCTGACTCTCAAAGTTTTAGACATTCATCCTTTTTATGTGCTCCTATAGCTTTCCCTATACTTATTCAATTGTGACACTAATTGTACTATATTGTAAATTCCTGTTTAATTGTCTGTCTTCCTCTTCTTGATGGATTATGTAAGTTTTTTGAAAGCAGAAACTCTGTAGCTAGCTATCTTATGCACCAATGTGACCCCAATACCTAGCAGAGAATCTGACATATAATGAGTACATTAAATAAATGTTTGTTGAAGGAATGAAAGATTAAATTAAATTAAAGTGAAAAGCTAGTGGGTTGAACTATTTATTAGAACCCAGAAAACTGAAGCAGCTAATAATGACAGCTAGCACTTGCTTAGCATTTCATAATTATAACACATCTCACTTGCAGTATCTCTTTTTATTTTATTTTTTAAGATTTATTTTTATTGTTCTTTTGACAGAGAGAGACAGAGAGATGGGGAGGGCCCAGAGCAGTCTTCTTTCTTTTCGTTTTTTTTATTTCTATTTCTCCACAGTTGCACGTCATCAGTTTTCTACATAGTTTCATTCCACAGGTGGGGGTGGGGTTGGGGCCTCGCAGGGCAGGAACCAGGCTTGGGGTCTCGCCTTGGTGACAGTCGAGCTGGGGGCACACCCCAGTTCAGCATATGGGTCCACATGGGCCGGGATTGGGGCCAGGATTTGATCCTTGGATCCCGGGGCTGCAAACAGGCACTCAACCTGCTGAGCCATCCGGCATCCCCTCTTTTGATCTTCATAACTACTGTGATATGTAAATATTATTATTGTGCAGTGATCCAGAGAAGGAGAAAGTACTAATTACTGGAAAACCAGGGAAATATTTGGGAAGATATCTGGCTTCAAAAGGAGAAGGAAACAAGGAATGTATTATCACAATTCTCCTAGAATAACACATAAATCTCCTTGGAACAGGAATCTGAGTATTGCTACTAGCTACTCCCGGTAGCAAATAATCAAACTGAACATTGAGTCTCTAGGCTCTTTCTCCTCTGTTGAGCTCTTTATGTTTTAATTGGACACCTTCCAAGGGGGTGTCACCCAAAGACTCAGAGTGAGAACAGGTTTCCAGGTCAATGATCAGAAACAATCATTTCCAAGTTTCCCCTTAGACTACATAAACTAAGTAACACACATCCCCTTTTCTTTTCCATTACTAGGTTCTCAATGGTAAAAAGAATGTCACTTGATCTAAGTTGCATAAGTTTTCATTTACTTATCCAGCTTCTCTTATTTTCTTTGCTCAAGAACAAACTCCTTGGGAGCAATGCAGAACAAACAACTAAACCTAGAAGCTATTTTGAAAGGCTTAGAGAATTAAAAATGTCTTCCAATGACCAGATAAATAGCTATAAGATGAAATAATGTAGTTTAAGAGAAAGGATTAATTTTCTACCTTGCTTCCTCACATATTATAGTGTAAAGTAGACCATTGGATCTCAAACTTGACTACACAGTAGAATCACCTAGATCTTTAAAAAGTTATAGATGCTAGGCTCTATCTCACAGATAAATTGATTTAATTGGTCCTACATCAGGCTCAGGGATCAGTCTTTCTTAAATCTCTCCAGAAATCTTATTAGTTGTGTAACCTTGAGCACTTGTTTTTTTTGTTGTTGTTGTTTTTTTAAGATTTCTGACTTCATTCACTTAATTTATTTTTAATTTTTAAATATTTATTTTATTATTTTTTGATAGAGACTGAGAGAGACAGACAGAGAGGAACAGAGAGGAGGGGGAGGGCCCAGAGCAGTCCCCATGGGTGTACATCATCTCTTTTTGACATGATTTTGTTTCACACAGGTGGGTGGAGGGGAGTGCATGCAGGGCGGGAACTGGGCTGGGGGCCTCCCACATGGGAGGCATGCCTCCTTGAGCCAGGGACCGAACCAGGGAGTGAGAACCAAACTGGGGGCCTCCCACATGAGAAGCGCACCCCAGTTCAGCATATGGGTCCACATGGGCCAGGTCTGGGATTTGATCCTCAGTCCCCCGGGCTGCAAAGTGAGCGCTTAACTCACTGAGCCATCCTGGCTTCCCCTAGTTTATTTTTAATGTTTAGGAAAAACCTCTACAATAACACCTCTCTGAATGGGTTAGTATGAGGACTAAATAAAAGTGTTTGTGTAAAGTGCTTACACAGTGTTTTACATGTGACAGGCATCAGTGGTTATTAGTTTCCTCTGCTTCACTGCACTTACCAAGAGCTATCACCATAAGCAATCCTGGAACTCCGAAAGCCAGTGCATAGCAGTCTTCCCCAAAACACTGCACATCTCCTAAAAAAAAAAAAAAGTAACTCCCAATTTTGAGTCTTTGATGTTCTAGTCTGCAAGCTCAGGTTTTTGAGATTGTAGACATACCGGTAGATGGCTTTTTTCCTCCCATCATTTAATCCATAATGTCTTTTGGGTTAGACAGATCAAGATTGAAAGAAATTCTTTCAGGTTTTCAAACCCTTATAAAAGAAGAGGATGGACAGAAGAAGGAAGCTTTGAACAGATTTGGGGGGTGGGGGGTGCTGGCTGGAGTAAAGCCTTATACAGGGCCCCTCATAAAAGATTCTAACCTCTCAGCATGGGTGTGATAAACATAGAAATCAAGCTCCCTGCATTGATGGAGAGGTAGAAGACAGAGAAGTATCTAGTTCGTTCTTCTTCCTGAAACGAACAACAAATCATCAGTTCATTGTGCCTCTTAGCTGCACTGCTATCCCATGTTCAGATTTAGCTGGAGGCACATACACAGAAACAGATTCAGATATTGCCTCTATGGTGTTTGAATATGATATTAGATATTTTAAAACAGACCTGGCTGACCCAAAACAAACACTTGCCCATCTTTCAACCCCAAGTACACGTGTCTTTAACATTCTTTTACCCCTTTTCCTGGGGGAGGAGGGAAATGATCATTTTGTACACTATGCTCTACTGTATCCTATACATATCTATCCTAATATTAACTTCTTTGCATTAGATGTCTGTTTCTTTAAGTAGGTTGTGAGTTCCTTAAGGGCATAAAGCTTATCTTATTTTTACATAATCCCCACTATCTAGCATAGCACTTGCAAATATTACAGACTCAATAAATGTTCATTGATTTAATTAAGTGAATGATTAAGTAACAGATTTTGTGGAATGTGTGGTAGAAATAGGATTAGAACATAGGACAGTGGAATAAACTGTTGATCAAGTTGGATAATTTACCTAGTGCTTATGGGATGCGAAGTTGGCCAGAGAGTATAAAAGGAAATTCACAGGCTTAGAAGTGGCTGGTGGAATCTTGGAGGTGAGTTTGTCCTATTATTGAATATTTTTGTGGAGCAGTTAACAGATGAAGCAACTTTCACACAAAGTTGAGAATGCTTTATTCTGGCACCCCGGGTCTTTTCCTGATGCATTGGCACAGCCTGTCTTTCCCCATTTCCTATTTACAGTGTGTTTCACTTCCTCTTCTGGTCCCCATTTAAATGTTATTCCACTAACCTACTTGTACAGTTAATTGTGCTACATAGAATTTCATTTGCCAAAGTTTTCTTATTTCTCCAAATTCAGCAAACAATTATGATCTATGGACCCTCAGACAGTTACAGAATATAAAAAGATAAATGGTCTGAGGGAGTAAGAGACCATTTCAGTTATTATCACAGGAAGACAGGACAGGATGCACAGAGAGAAAAACTAGAAGCATGATAAATAGCTATACATGCAGAAATAGATACATAAAGACAGACAAAAAGTAAAACTGAGAGCAAAAGAAAGGAAGTCAGAAATGTTGGCTGATCTAAGAATAGACTATTTCCTGTGCTTATTTGTTACTGTTTCCTCGGAGGGACCCATTTTTACTGTATTCATGCTGTTTTTGACAATAGAAAGTATTTAGGAAAAGAGGTAATGATTATCTAGACAAGTTCATCTATAACAACCCATTCTGTTTTATTCCAAATGGTCATTTTCCCCTTTCATATAATCTCAAAGCTAGGGATGCTTAAACCATCTCCACACTATTCACTCCCTCCCATTCCCAAAGTGCTTACCATGTTTCTTCTTAAATACCTCAAGTAAGAGTAAACTTACTGCTTCAAACTCTGACTGTTTGAAGTTTTCCTTCCATCAAACAAAAAAGCCAGTTTCTTACAAGCTTTCACTCATTGGTCTCAGGTTTGATTATTAACATCGGTACAATATCTATAGCAAGCTATAATATTCTCTTTAATCCTTATCTTATCCAGACCATATATCTCCATTTCCTCAATTCTTCTTCATGAGATATGTCTTTTAGTACATCTATCACCCTTGTCATTTTCCTTTGAACATTTTTCAGTTTTTCTCTCTATTAATGACCAGAATCCAGAATGTAACATAACTCCTAAGATATCATCTTACCAGTGAATCACTTCAATCTTGGCAAATGGCTACCTTTCAGGTACCTTTGTTAATGCCTGCTTTACCTTGAAAATACAGGAATAATAGAACTCACATGTTTTTGTTCAAACTGGTCTCCACCAAAAGCTGCCACACAGGGTTTAATACCTCCTGTCCCCAAAGCTATTAGACTCAGGCCGATCAATGATAGAACTCTGAAATGGAGAGGTGAGGACACTAATCATATTGATATTAAATACAACCGTAGAACCTGAATATAGAGCTTCAGAAAGAAAATCAAGTACACAAGGGCAAAGGTCCCTTTTATATTTCTAACATGTGAGCACTTTCCATCTGCCTTCACTCCTAGGAAAGATTTGGGGTTACTTATGATCTTTATGACCCTAAGTCTCTGCCAGAAAGTATTGATTGCATGGAAAAATTTTGTCCCTGATATTTCCATTTGACCCTTATGTAGAAGCAGAATCTGAAGGAACTTTAAAATTAAACCTATGTTTCTGAATCTTGCCTTAATCAAAGAGACACTTTAATAGAAAGATCTTATAAACTGTTATCCCACATCCCCTTACTAATCACAAAACAAAATGTTAAAATTCCTCATAATTAGTAGAAATGCCACTGAGTTTCTGATGGGACACCCATGAGAAGGTACCTAATATTTATTAAAATTTCCAACAATATTCTTAACTAAATACACAAATACATGCATGGCACATTATAAACATGACTGCAAATGACCTGCTTTTTGAACAACTGTAATCCTCTATCTTGACTGAACTAGCAGACATCAGAATCTATCAAATGTTTCTTGTTTCATAAACATCAATAACTTTAGCAAAAATGGATAGAGCAACTAGAGTACATAGAACTACACATAAATGGAAATAATCCAAGCTTTGAATATAACTTCTACAATGTCCTATAAGAAAATAATACAGATTATTTTTAATCCTGGTAAAATACAGATGCATGGGTAGGTGAATAGGTGAGGAAATATGAAGGACATGAAGTTTCTAATGATTGTCTTTAAGCATAGGATAAGTTTTTAGGAAGAGGCTACTAACCACACATTCTACAAGTCCCTGAATGTTTAATAAAAACAAATGAGCTCAGAAAAAGTAGGAAAAAAACTCAACTGGTCATAAAATTTTTTGCTAACCCATTACATAATAAGATAGTATGTTAGAAAATGAAGGGACATGCCTGATAAGAAATAAATAAATAGCCTGTAATGAATGTTTGAGGCATTTACCTGTCTAATGGAAAAAAGAAAGTGGTTTCATTTATTTCATGACTTTACTCACGTGTGTACCATGTGTCCCCCCAGTATTGGTAAGGCACCCAAGGACTTGATCACATGGCCAAGCACATACACCAAGGAGAGATAAATAATTGTCCTGTTGAGAGAGTTATTAAATCAGTCAGTCTAAAGACAGAATTCAGAGACTTGAGTAATATAGATTCAGAGTTCTTACTGTTCTCAATGCAAAGATAAATGAAGCCTGGGCTGGGGTGAGGGGTGGAGGGGAGAAAAATTAGCAATGCAAATAGCAATGCTCTGGTACAATTATATCAAGACCAGGATAAATTTGTAGTGACTGATGATGTTTTAAAGTAGGAGAACCAGAAGAACAGGATACTTTCAGATGTTTTCCTCTTGGAATGTCTTTGGCTCTAGAGAGATTACAGCAATATCTTATTATTGGACTAAATGAATGAGAGAAGTATAAGTGACTTACAAGGGCAACTGCCAACCTTCTAGGTAAAAGGCTCATAGAATTAGTCTAGGGCATGAAGAATATAAGGGAGGAAGCTAATGTCAGGAAACTTTAACAGAAGGGTAAAGAAGTCAAGACAGACTTGGAAATTCCACATTTGGAATGAGATTACTGTGGTCATTTTAATTCCAACCATATGACAGAACTGTTTTACAAAGACCTAACCAATCTTCCATTTGCAGATGAGGAAAGTGGAATCCAGAAATATCAAAGAACATCATTTTTAAAAAAAATTTATTTTATTGTTTTTGACAGAGACAGAGAGAGAGAGACAGAGAGAAGGGGGAGGGCCCAGAGCAGTCTCCATAGTTGTACATCATAAGTTCTCTGCGTGGTTTCGCTCTACACAGGTGGGGGGGGGCACACAGGGTGGGAACTGGCCTGGGGGCCTCCAGCATGGGAGGCACAACCCCTCAAGCCAGGGGCGAAACCGGGGGTTGGGGGGTGGACATTGAGAACCGAACTGGGGGCCTCCTGCATGAGAAGCACACCCCAATTCAGCATATGGGCTGCAAGGGCTGGGGCCAGTACTCGATCCTCAGTCCCTGGGACTGCAAAGTGAGCGCTTAACCCGCTGAGCCATCCTGGCTTCCGCCCTCGGAGGACATTATTAAAGTGGCATTCCAATTAGTATTGATTGGGGTTAAGTCTAGAACTACTTTATAGCTCATAATCCGGTGTCCATTCAGTTTTATCATGAACAAGCAAGCTGATGTGGAGAAAGGGAAGGGAGAAAAAAATAACTTTTAAATTTTGTTTCACTATCAGAGCTATTTTTAATTAGAACTTAGGAACTCAGAAGGTGTGTGTGCAGTGATAGTAGAGGAAGAGACCTAGCATGAATAGAGTCAGCTCAAATCAGACAAAAAAGATAGGAGGGGAAAAGACATGCTGTACATCCACTCAGAGAAAGAGAAAGAAGTGTAGAGAGGACATAAAAAAACGTATTTGTCAATAAACACATTTAAGAGAATGGTTGTAAGTGATTACTGAATCCAGACTGATAGGCATGGGTCACAGCACTAAGGATAAAATCATCTTCCCACCTGCCCACACCCTCCTCAGTCTTGTGTCTACATCTGAGTACCTGAGGGTGAATAAATGTATCAACTGAAATACTTATTAGGCAGTCTTCTGTGCATAAAAATATAAATGAGACTTTGTTCTCTAAATGTTTAGAAAAAATTAGATTGGGGAAGCTGGGATGGCTTAGCGGGTTAATCGCTCGCTTTGTAGCCCTGGGGTCCAAGGATAGAATTCCGGCCCAGGCCTGTGTGAACTCATATGCCGAACTGGGGTGTACTTCCCACGCAGGAGGTTCCCAGTTTGATTTTGGCCCCCTCCTCCCCCAATTCAGTCCCTGGTTTGAGGGGGCTTGCTTCCCATGCGGGAGGCCCCTAGTCCAGTTTCCACCCTGTACGGCCCCCACCCACCTGTATGGACTGAAACTATGTTGAAAACTGGTGACATGCAACTATGGAGACTGCTCTGGGCCCTCCCCCTTCTCTCTGTCTGTTTCTGTCAAAAACAAGAAAATAAATCTTTAAAAAACTAAGTAGAAACAGTACAAGCAGACATAGTAAAGAGATGCACTGGCCATTGTTAGGGAAATTTTAGTATTCAGTTTTTCTCTAGTAAACATACTTGAAAGGGAGTACGTATGACAGTAAGAGCAGAAAGGTCAGTTGGGATGAGATTGGTAGACAGTGGGTTAGTCAGCAGAAAATTTTGAGCAGGTAATGTGAACAGAGATTTTTGTTAGGAAACAGGCTCAAGTATAAGAAAAGGATACACAAAACAGTGATAACCTTTTAGGTGTTCATCTCAATCGCCCAATTTAAAGTCAATGCAGACTAAAACTAGAGTAGTGGCAATTCATGGCTGTGACATTCACTGTTGAAGAGGAATAAATGTGAGAGATATTACATAAATAGAATTGGTAGAATTTAATAACTAATTAAATGTGGGTATAGGGAATCCAGAAGAAAGAACAGGTTTGGCAAGTGAGGATAAAGTGGAACATCCAGGAGACAAATGCCAATATGCAGTTATAATGCATACTGAAACTTGAGTGACAGGTTAGAATTACAGTGTTTGAGGAGCTATCTGCTTATAGGTAATATTGATACTATAGGGATTGCTAAAAGTGAATATGGAGAAAGAGAAAACAATAAAAGATATATCCTAGGGAAATACCTACATTCAGAAAAGAGTGAAGTAAACAAAAGGAAGCAAAGAAGCCAAATAAGAAAGCCAAAAATGTATGAGGAAGAGAACCAGAAAAATACAGTGTTTTAGAAGCTTAGGAAATTGTAAGAATAAGGAGTGATAAACAGACTGAAATGTTAAAACAAGTTCAAAGTAAATAAGAATTTAGAAAAGACCACTGGAATTTGTTAACAAAGAAATCACTATCAATGATCTGAGAGAGGGGAATTTCAATAGGATAAAAAGATGATTTATACCCTATTTTATTATACTTACCATAATCTGCTCTGTATTAAAGCTAGTTGAACATGAAAAACGTGAAGCAAGTATTTATGTCTTATTCATCTCTTTATCACTCATGCTTTTTTGAACAGATTAACATTTATTGAATTAAACCCTATCACATTAAAGTGAATTTAATTGGATTCTATTATACTGCACTATATTACTCTGCCCTAAGGAATAATAATGAAGAATGAGAAAAAGAAGTCAACAAATATAGATGATTCTTTTTAAAATTTGAGGGTAAAGGTAGTAAGACAAAGAAGACAGAGAAAGGAGTGTTAATAATTGTTTGTTTGTTTGTTTAAAGCTATCAGATTTGCAGTGGCTTCTAGGTAGAGGAAAAGACTGTTTCTGAGGGAGAATTTGAAGGCAAGAGGGGAATATTCAGGACACAAAAACCCTAGGGAGAGTGATCTAGGTAATGGCAATACATATGTAAAACTTCATCAAGCTGTACACTTAAGACTTTTGGATTTGTGTACTTTATGTAAGTTAAACCTCAATAAAATTAAATTAAAAAAAGAATATCTCAAAAAAGATCGAGATTGAGGGCATAAGCTGAAGTTGTTAAATTTCCTATGAAATAGGCAGGAAATTATTGTTCACCAAGTTCTGGAACCATATTCCCTCAATTTCATTTTTTTAAAAAATTTTTTCACTACTAAATTTATTGGAGTGACGTTGGTTATTAAACTTATACAGGTATATGACTTCATTCATATGTATAATATAAAACTGAAAGCAACAAAGAAATAAAAGCTCATGGACATAGTCAATCGTTTAGTGGTTACCAAGGGTAAGGGGCAAGGGGGGTATGAGAGGAGGGTGGGGACCTAGATATATGGTGATGGAAAGAAAACTGACCCTGGGTGGTGAACACGTAGTGTAACACATAGATGAAGTACTATAGAATTGTATACCTGGAACCTATGTAATTTTCACTAACCAATGTCACTCCAATAAAGTTAACAATAAAATAATTATATAGGTTTCAAGTATATAATTCTATAATACGTCATCTATATATTGCATTGTGTGCTTGCCACCCAGAGTCAGTTCTTCTATCACCATATATTTGACTCCTCCTCCCTCCTCTACTACTTCTCTCCCCACTTACCCTCTGGTAACCACTAAAGTGCTGACTACTACTCTTCTCCCCACTTACACTCTGGTAACCACTAAACTGTTGTCAGTGTCTTTGAGTTTTTGTTTATTTCTGTTTGTCCTGTTCCTTTGTACTTCCTCAATCTTAAAGAAAATCACTTAAAAAATAAAGGCTTAGTCATGTATGTGAGTTTTTTATTCCATAACCTAAGAGAGACCATGGCTTATACATCTTATCTACACATAGTGCCAACCCCCTTATCTAGTAACTAAGACAAGGGTGTTGGCACTATGTAACTAATAGTACATAAGTAGCAAACATAGAACTCAGCCACCTACTCATCATCCCTCTCTCAAGTTAGAAATCTGTGTTTAGTACTGTGCTGTAGCTATATAAAAGATGCTGATTAAACACTTTAGAATGGGGGTGTCCAAATTTTGGCTTTCTTGGGCCACATTGGAAGAAGAATTATCTTGGGCTACATATAAAATATATTTACACTAATGATAGCTAATGAGCTAAAAAAAAAAAAGGGTCGCCAAAATAATCTCATAATGTTTTAAGAAAGATCACAAATTTGTATTGGGCCACATTCAAAGCTGTCCTGGGCCACAGGTTAAACAAACTTGCTTTAGAATAATAAATAGAGAGAGGTGAAAGTGAGACAGAAACCAGTGTTTACTAAAGAGGATTCCTTGGGATACTAGATCCACAAGATACCCTGAAAAAAAAAAAAAGTTACTCCATGGTCAAATAAGTTGGGGAAACACTATGTGTCATAACCCTCTCTTCAAGATTTTACAGTGCATATACAATTTGCATGTTAAAAGCTATAAGAAGACATGCAATAAAGAAAAATTTTAAGCTTTGTTTAGCCTAGTATTTTCCAAACTTGTTTGACCATGAGATCTTTATCTTCCTACATAACTTTCATTGTATCCTATACAAGTAATTTTCAACAGAATGCAGTTTGAGAAATGGTAATTTAGACAAATCTATAGATGACAAGTCCATAGAAAATAACTGGGTGATGGATATCTAAGATCCATCTTTAGCCTATGAGGGTAAGGTTATTGTTGTCCCCTATAACATTAGCCTATAAATGTCTCTTGGTACTATTTCAAAGACTTAAAGGATACAGATCATTAGTCTAACTCATGAAAATATTTGTATTTTCAAGAAGAAAACTTTAGAAAGAGGTTAAGGAAAAGAAAAAGAGATGGTAAATGAGCTGAAAAGAGAGACTCCTAAAAAATACTAAAGGAGTTAGGATGATTCAATATGGAGAAGAGATGGAGAATATATCAACTAACTACAAGAGGTCTCTAAAATTATAAATTTTCTGGTGGGTAGCAATCTTCACTTCTCCTGAGATCAGAGTAAGAATTGGTCTTAAACTACAGAATCGGAGATTAAAATTAGATTTAAACAGCAATAACAACAACAACAACAACAACAACAACAAATAACCCCTGACTGAAAAAGATATAAAAATATTGGAAAAACTGATAATGAAGAGATATAATGGCTTTTATTCATTGTCAGTCTTAGGGAGATTCTTATTAGTCACGGATAATTATAAGTATGCTCTTGCTTGGAAGAAGAAGCTAGAAGAAGTGGTAACCTCTGTACAATTAAATCTGTGAAGCTTCTGGGAATGTGATTGTCCATCTTCCTTACTTGAATTTTCCCAACCATGAATCAGCAATGGCTGCTCCCAGGATGGGAGTGAAATAACAGAGGCTGTTGAAGGCATGGTATACAGACGTGGCAGTGTCTTCATTCCAGTGCAGAAAATACAGGAAATACAGGGTCAGCACAGCTGGGGGGTGGGGAGAGAGGTGGGGGAGGCAAAATAAAGTAGATTCATTAAAGCAACTTATGGAGATGTTGGAGATGTACATTTGATCTCTGATCTTTGAGGGTAATTTTGACCTTCAACACTCCAATCAGTGAAGTGATTGAGGGGTGTCTGCCAGGCAGTAGAAGAAGCAGGGCCCATTGGAAGTTGTGAATGGGGGAATGCTTAGTGGGCAAATGCAATACTTCCTCCCTTTAGTCTATGTGCACACATAGCATCATATAGGCCAATCACAGATAACATGGCATGTCTTTCAATATTCCTTCCTTTTCCTTCCCAGCAACAATCTAGTTCATAGAACTGAGGAACAGATATGAAGACTGGAACTCACTCAGACAATAAGAGTTTTCTCACTGATACTCTCATAGACTGTGTTCTGGTTTCTATTAATCTTAGGCCTTTCTGTACTTGGCCTCGTGAGTTACTAGGTGAAAACCCATGTGGTATTTAATGGAAGTCCTGGTGAAAAGAAAGGACCAATTTGGATAAAAGCAGAAAGCATGGATAAGGGAATTAAGTGCATGCCAGAAGACCAGACATTACCGTATTTTCTGGCGTATAAGACGACTTTTGAAATGAAAAAATGTCAACCGAAAATCGGGGGTCGTTTTATATGCCGAGTATATCCCGAAAAATGTCTCGATATGCCGCTAAACGAATTTTCCAACTCGATCCCGCACCAATCACTGCAAGGCTGCTCGGACCGCCTCTCTAACTCAGCCAATCCAAGCAGGCTTTTTATGCATGCACATTATACATGTTCTGTACCCGAAGCTACACTGTGTTCTAGTAAAAAGCCTGCTCAGATTGGCCAGAGTCAGAGAGGCGGTCTATT
>PVKE010009579.1:0-44475 GCA_004027555.1 Craseonycteris thonglongyai
TATGTAAATGAATGGGAGAAACATGTACAAAAGATAGCAAGAATTAAATTATCTTAGATAAGCAGCCCAAAAGTTAAAATTTTTCAGTCATGTGATTGAAATACTAAAAAAATTTCAATTAAATAAAAATAATAATAATTCATATTTGACAAAAATTAAGGTCACCTCAAGTAATAAGTCATTGATACACAAAGCACTCCTTTTGGCTTGGGAGTTACTCTTGGTTTCATGTTAGACATTATTTTTATTAGGAGCTTTTAAAATAATATTAAATGGACAAAATGTATCCACAGTGAACAAACTACTTAATTTCTCAATATTTTAGGCTATGTCTAAATGATGCCATATAAGTATCAACCTACTAAAAACTTAGTTATTCATATTTCATAGCATAGTAATATATTCAGAATAGTTTATGTACAAAAGAGCCAGTTATGAAATTGTATGAATATCATGGATCTGATAATACTTCCTCAAAGTAATTATTACATGATTAAGTGAAGAAAATAATATATGTATGCCTTTATTTTTAGAATTAGACATCCAACACAACAACTAAAATCAAATTTAAATGTTTTACTTCATTTTTAAGTAATTTTTTTATTTATTAAATTTACTGGGATGACATTGGTTAGTAACATTTTATAGATTTCAAGTGTACATTTGTGTAATACATCAGCCACACATTGCATTGTTTGCTTACCACCCAGATTACTTTATTTGTCTATCTGAAAATGGTTTTGATAAATTAAGAAATTAGACATTTAAGAATTTAGAACATATCTTAATATATGGCATTTCTTCATTTTCTACCAGGTTGTAAGAATCATTCTTGAAATCTAGCAGCAGTGTTTGGGGGGCAGGGAGGAAAGCAAAAAGACAAATAAGCAAACTAACTAATAATGCTTCCTCACTTTACTGTGGGCTAGCAGTATCAGTTTTAGGTTCAAAGGCAAATACAAATTAGAATACACTTCTTAAAAAATCACTAATTCCCCAATTTTAAACTGTTCTAAAGTATGAGGTAGAAATTTCACAACAGGGTCAACAGTGATTAGGAATTTTGTGTGTTTGCTCAGCTCTTATTTCTGTGTTTTAACAAAAATAGCATGTTAGGTATTACTTACTTTGGGGCCTTGTAGTCCTGGTTTTCCAGGAGGACAAATACAGGGAGCTTGAGTTGAACCTACATCACTGGGACCATTGAGACACTACAAAGACAAAAATGGGAGTAAAACACAAACATGGGAAGATACCTACATGTATGGGTATATATATAATGTGTATGTCTATATGTTTGTGTGAAATAATAAAGATAATTTACATTTACTTTCTTTCCACTTTCATTTGGCCTAATGCAATAAAGCCAAATCATCACAAAAAACCATGAATACTAACATACTCAAACTATATAAAAATGGGTTATATTTGTCTAATATACTTACAGTTGATAGAAGGAAGCTAAGTCCCACCATGTAAATATTACCTTAAGGAGAATAAGGAGTATCCAGACCTACCTCACCATTCTGCAAGGAAAACAACAAATGTGTCTTAAAACATGTGTTTAATTAAATTTCTGAATTATTTTCCTAATATACACATATTTCATTGTCCAGGTTAGAAATGCCTGAAGTAACAATACAAGCAAAAGCTAAAACATTTGCTTGCAACTATCCTAAAAAATTACTTATTTATATATATTATGACTACATTTATAGTAGGATAAAGGAAGAAAATGCACAATGATGAAGAGAGAAAGAAGATAATTTAAATGCCAAAGCTGTTTGATATAATGGCCACGCAGCAAAAAACAAACAAACAAACAAAAACCTCAAGATGGGATTTCTATGCTTTCTTGAACTTACTGGAAATTATTTAAGAACTAAGATAAAAGCCAAAAATACAGCAAAGTCAAGAACTGCATGCATTAAATTTTTATGTACTTTACTTTAGAATAATCTATTTCTTACTTAAAAACACATAATTTTAGAAGATAAGTTAATAATCTTTCCAAACAATAACAAATTATATATCGGAAAATGAGAGGTGGGAACGAAGGTACAAAAAAGCTAACAAGCCACATGAAATCAGCTGACAGTAAGGAAGAAGACATAAAAGCAAAAAGTAAATGTGAGAATTCAAAATCTGCCATGTAAGGAATGTTATGCCTTTATTATATGGAAGGGTACTGGCAATGGTTACACTGCCAATGTACTGATATTAATAAATAATGTATGTACAATGAAATCTGCATTCCATCAATTAAGTATCATAAAGGAACCCACATTTAAGTTAAACACAATTAAATCTGGTAAATACTATCAGAAAGGACAGCAATTCTATTTTTAGGAGAGATTTATATTCCAAGTTATAAGTTACACTGTTTAAACCAAGGGTGCCCAACCTTTTGGCTTCCCTGGGTTGCACTGAAAGGGGAGGGGTTGTCTTGGGCCACGTGTGGAGTGCACTGACACTGGCAATGACTGATGAGCTAGGAGGAGGATCACAAAGAAATCTCATCACGTTTTGGGAAAGTTCGTGAGTTTATGTTGGGCTGCATTCAAGGGGCCGCATACGGCCCATGGGCTCCAGGTTGATCAAACTTGGCTTAAAAAATTATCTCTCTAGAATACACGGAATGAATCCTTTCTAAAAGTTTCCATCTTTGAATTTACTATAGATTCTTTAAGTTGCTCTATGTCCTTAAGTCTTCAGAACATGTGGATTCATAATTTATTCAGTTTGATAAAAAAAGGGAGATTATGATAGCATGACTATACAAACTAAAAGAATCAGGTAGGGCTCATATATCACTGGGAATCCACATTATTCAAAAAGTTTACAAAATTTTACTTTATTTGCATTAGCAACATTACTTCTTGCCCAGGGGAAAGGAATTCATTATACATACATATGCAGACTCTATAATATTTTAGTTTATAATCATTCCCTTCTTAACACATAAATGAAAAGAGATAAATAAATAGAAATGTTGATTGTATCCTAGAAATGTAAGAAAACCTTACTTGAGTAGCAACAACAAAAATAAAACTATACATACATTTTAGTTTAAGAAAACATGCTGGTGAACAGGAAAATAAATCATTTTCTACTTGGAAGTGGGCTTTGTAATATACTTAACTATACATTTAATTAACTATATAAATGTACAATTATTTTACTCCCTAGCTATTCAATCAAAGAATCCTATATTTTTCTAGAGTAAGACCAGCCCTACTTGACTGGAATACTGAAATTATCACTCAGAGCAAATGTGGCAAAAAGTTTCTTGTGATTTTTCATTCATACTTGCACAGTGAAACATAATTTTGTTTTAATTATGAACTTCAAAATATATTTTAATCGATACAACTGTACTTCCATTGACAATTTAAAAAAATCATAAATTAAGGCTCACATATGATCTGCTTTTTATATATTGCTTTGAAAGTACTGAAGCAACACTTGGAAAAAAATATTATATCCTACTTACAAATCCAGGGATCTCACATGCTGTCTCCCGGTTGTTCTGTTCTGGATCACAGTAGATTCGCAACTTTTGGACATCAAACTAGAAACATAAGCCAATCAAGTTAAAGTTGAGCCATAAGCTAACTGTCTTATAAGAGCAATTCAGATACATAAAAACAGCTACTATAGTTACAAATATAAGGTTTAAATCACGGTATTTAGCTAAACCAATACAAATATAAAATTTAAATACCGTACCTAACTTATAGTATTAAAAATGTAATGCAACCCAACTCCTAAGGAAAACTTTTCTAGCACCAAAAACCAATCTCTGATTTCCTTCAGGAACCCTGTGGAGATTTTAAATATCACTGTAGTAAAAGCTCATCTACAGCACCTCTCCTAGGACACTGGGAACTTTTTCCCAAGCTCACTGTATTTATCCGAAGTCTCTACAACATTCCTGATTGCATAGGATGGTTTAAAAACCCATCTTTAGTTTCAGAGATTTAGGTGCCTACAGAGAATGTTGTGTGATGAGGAGGCCCAGTACCTGTTACTGTTTAAATATTTACTACAATTTGACATGTAACATTAATATATAAAGACCATGTGTGTAGGCCATGTGTGCAATCACACATTTGAATATGACAGAGTTTTCTCTTAATAAAAACAGCGGGAAAGACACATCTTTCAAATACATAATTTTTTTTTAAGAAATGGCTTTTACATACATATTTCTCAACCCACACACTGATACTTCAGTTTGAGGAGATACCCAAAAAGTTTGTTTTGTTCATGAAGAAACTTGCATGCATTAATCTAATTTTATCCTCACTGCCACAAATAAATGTTTATAACCACCACGTGGAGCTCTAATAGTATTCCCTTTTTTAAATTTATTATTTAATCTATGACTTTCCTGGGAAATATAAAATTAATGTTCCATAGGAATGTGGACTTCTACTCTGAACATTCTACATTGAACAGAGGAATATTCTAAGTAGTCTTATAAAATAGATTGTCTAATTTTACACATTCACACTTAATACACAAACATACAATTTCACAAATGAACTGACCACATTTTGCTTAAGTATCTCAAAATAATCCACAATTAAGTTAAACACAATTAAATGTAGTAAATATTGTCAGAAAGAACAGCAAAAGCCCCATTTTATACAATGGGAAAATCAAATCATTATTTATCTACCTGAACAGTTTCTTCTTTCCCAGAGTATTTTCCAATTTGGGTTTTCCCACTGATGAAGATCCCTAAAACTGGATGCAAGGCCTTGCTTTCAATTTGTTGATCATCAATATACAGAGTTACATCCTGTTCTGTTACTAAGAGGCGAATTTGATGCCAGTCTTCATCAAATAATGTCTATAGAAAGAAAGTACGGAAGATTCATAAATAAAATTCCCAACACTCTTTTTTCTTAGGTCCCATTTCTTCCCTGCCAAACATAAACCCACATAACTCAAATTAGCTGTATTATATACAAATTCACCCTAACTGAAACTGGGCCTTAAATGCCACCCACCAAATATTTTTTTAATCCCTAAATTTCTATTACACATTCCAAATTGTATCAAACAGCTTCCTCAAGGTCACACATGAGTTCCTAATCTACTGTTCCAAAGAGTTTCTCTCATTCCTCATCTTTTTTATTTCCATGCACTTTGGACTCCATAAACTAGTCTCTCCTCTTTGGTAATCTCACTCATCTTCCATGATTCAAACCATCTTGATTATCTTTGTTTCTTCTCCACTTGCTCATACTTTATGTCTTTGAGTGATCCTCTTCCTCAGCATGCTCTCTAATGAGGCATTCCCAAAGGTCTGTCCTGGACATTTCTCATCCCCCACTTTGATGGCCATCCATTCCTACAGGTCAATTATTACCTCTATGGAATAATTCCCATATCTACATCAGCAGCCTGGACCTCTCTCCTACATATAATATCTACAATTCTAAATACTGGCTAGAATAATTTTGCCAGACTATCTCAACAATCAGCCTGACACAGGCTGTAACCAAACAAACTTGAACTATCCCCCAAACTTTCTTGTTCTCCTTATTTCCCTTGGATAATGATAGATTCAGTTTCTAAACCAAAACAAGTTTCTTTACCTCCTTCCTTTGCCTCAGTGGCAGTCACAAGCAGATGCAAAGTTCTACCAAATACATCTCCTAAACATGACTGGAATTCACTCCCCCATGTCCATTCTCACTAGTATAATTTAGGCTCACAAGTACCTTGCTTTATTTGAATAGTTTTCCCCATCTCTAATTTTTCCCTCTCCAAGGCAACCTTCAAACCTCCACTAATCTCTCACTACAGTTTTGTCAGCTAAGATGCCCCATCTTAATTTTTGTTTTCCCAAGACCTAACACAATTTCAAGATAGAATTGAAAGTATTGTTTAATAAATAAAAAATTGAAAGAAAGAAAGAAAGAAGAGAGCTGCTTTGACCATGATGTACAACATTTAAGACCTTTGACGGAATGCCATCATCGACCAAATGAATACCAAACCCCTTTGCATGGCTTTTCAAGCAGCTCCCTACAATTTCAGCTTATTCCTTGCTCATTTTTTCTTTCATGGAGCTTATACACCAAACATAGGTAATACAATTTCTATTTTTTAAATAAAAATCCAAATTTGTACAACACATGTCTGTCTACTCAATACTGAACCACTGGCTTAACATGTTCTTATCTCTCTCCATCAAAATCCAAATTTTTGAAGGTGAATCCAAATACCACTCATTTATGAAGACTTCTTTATATTCTGTGTTAGAATCCACTTTTCCCTCCACACTCCACTAACATGTTATATGTCTGTTATATATGAGAAGACTTGAATTTCCCATTATAAAAAAGCTTCTTGAAAGTAAGAAACATACTTCATTCATTTGTCATTTCTTACAGAACTAAACACATTGCCCTCAGTGAAAACAATGGACAATTTTTTAATTTGTTTACCAAATGAAGAAATTGTATAAATGCAAAATTTCACATACAACCTTGTATATTTTCTAAATTGTATAGTATATTGTTAGACTTCCATGATTATAATAATGATCAAAACTTAATTGTTTTTATCATTACATCTGTATTCTGAACACATGACTTAGAAAGTACAGCTTTATGTTCAGTTTATTGAATTTATTAAATATATTCCTTTATGGAAAATAAAATGTCATCCTAATTAATATCAATTCTATATCTATTATATACCTGTATTTAATGTTCTAACAAGTGTTTTTATTTCAATATCCTATAGGACATGGCAATGTAAAACAAACCAACATGAACTTTTAAAATTACCAGACCTAAATTCAATTTCTAATGCTACCACTTACTGTTTCATTCTAAGTAGAAACTTTTTTTAAAAGATTTATTTTATTGTTTTTGACAGAGACAGAGAGAAAGAGAGACAGAGAGAGACAGAGAGAAGGGAAAAGGCCCAGAGCAGTCTCCATAGCTGTACATAATCAGTTTTCAACATGGTTTCATTCCACACAAGTGTGTGGGGGGCCATGCAGGGCCAGAACTGGGCTGGGGGCCTCCTGCATGGGAAGCACACCCAAGTTCAGCATGTGGGTCCACACGGATGGGGCCAGGGATTCAATCCTCAGTCCCCAGGGCTGCAAAGTGAGTGCTCCCTTAACCTGCTGAGCCATCCCAGCTTCCTGAAACTTTTTTCTTAAGATTTATTTTATTGTGTTTGTGCATGTGTGTTTTTGTTTGTTTGTTTTTTGACAGAGAGAGACAGAAACAGAGAGAGAGAGAGAGAAGGGGGAGAGCCCAGAACAGTCTCCATAGTTGTACATCATCAGTTTTCGACATAGTTTCACACCACACAGGTGGGTGGCGGAGGGCAGGAACCAGGTGGTGGCCTCTGGCATAGGAGACACACCTAGGGGCTTCTCATATGGGAAGCTCGCCTCAGCAATAACCAAACTGGGAGCCACACCACAGCGCAGCATATGTGTCCACACAGGCTGAGGCCAGGATTCCATCCTCAGACCCCAGGGCTGCGAAGTGAGCACTTAACCCACTGAGCCATCTCAGCTTCCCCAGGAGAAACTTAATATTGCTGAACCTTGGTTTCCCGGTCTTAGAAATGGTAGCAAGTACTTCTTTCATAGGTGGTTATTACCACTAACTGTGCTTGGCACTCAGTAATAGGCATTAAAAAAATGTTACTTCTCCCTACCCTTAATTTCATATGAATTAAGAAAAAATGTTTCTTCCTGAAAACAACATTAAAATATTAAGTTAATATATTTTCAGTTGTGTTAATACATACAAACAAAACAACATTTCCTCATGGATACCACAATCATACCTACACATCTTTACCTTAACTCGAGGGTCAGCAAATGTGACCACTTGTGAACCATTCATCACGCTGGTTGTTGTAAATAGTAACGTTTTATCCACGCCATTTAAAGTAACCGCTATTTGTGGCCTTCCATCAATGGTTAAAATTCTCCATAAATCCCACATTTTTTTGACCTTAAATCTCTGAGTGGAAACAAATACATATGATGGAGGAAGACCTTCTGGGAAAACATTGCTAGAAAATAAAAGAACATGAGTAAACTTAAAGAATTCTCAGCATGCCTACAGACATATTTTAGAAAATTGTATCAACACATAACATTTACCTTGTGAATTCTGATAAATCAACTTTTGAGGTTACTTCATATCCTTTTATCTTTAATGGCGAAAGCTGCATTCTTTTCTTAACCTTATTCTTTACACCCAATCCTAAAAGAATATCAAATCCCTTCTCATCTCGAGCTGCCACTGGAATTCGTGTTGGACAAACAGATTCTATAAAGCAAAAGCAGTAAAAGTTGATTAATCATGGATTATTTCAACAAGAAAAGAAAGTCAAGAGAGGGATATCAGAGAATATAAGAATCATAAAATCTATATACGCACACAGATGTATATAAATGTAAATGTATTTTCTGAGAAAGTATGTGGGAGTTTTTACTGACATTTGAGAGTGAAGTTTCAATTGTATTCCCCCCCCCCAAAAGGAAATGTCAAACAGAAAAGTAAATAGAAATGCTTGTGGATTTCTTTTTAAAAAATGGATTATTTTTAAGGATAACACTATGCTGACATTTCTAATGCACTATTTTGAATATCAGGCAAACTAATAGCTGGGGGTAGGACACTGAAACAAGACTCATAACTCTCCTCCAGGATTTGCTATTAATTAGTTACATGATCTTAGATAACTCTCTTAAATTTCTTGGATCCAGATAAACCCTAAGATTCCCTTTTTGCATTTTCACCATTTGAGAGGTAAAAGATGTGTTGTTCTTGATACCCTTTCCAGTACAAATATCACTGGTTCTGTCACTCAGGAAAAAACTGTGGGTCTTTTCAGTTTATGGAAGTTCTAAAAATGGGCCTATTATCTCATCTATGATTAATTATATTAATCAAATTTTATATTAAACATAGTTATAAATAAGTAAAGACAATTTTCTTAAGAAGAATAATTAATGTTGGCATTATATAGTCAGCTACAGAAATTATAAAAATATAATAGGCATTTAACTTCTCTGGGAAACTAGTATCTCAAATATGTTGAAAATATTACATGGCTGGAATGCTATTAAACTGTTATACTGTAGAAATGTTGCATTATTTTCAGATTCTTCCAAGGCCCCCATATAACATACACACTGAGCATAATTGCTTATATTTTATACAGCAGCTAACAAAACAAAATCCACTAAACATATTTTACGATAATCACTCTCTTTACATAATGTTAAGAAAAGGGGAAGGTACCATATTTATAATACAATAAAAAATGATGAGATGGATTTTATTAGCCCAACATATATCATCATAAAACGTATCACAAAATATTGAAAATGAAACTATGGTTTGATATAAATAAAATTAGATACATTCCTGGGAAGTGGGGGGGGTATTTTTCTCTTTAGGTCTTAAAATGTTGAGTTTTGAAGGAACCCAATTAATTATACCTTTCTTCCTCTAACTGATAGGAAGATAGAGGAATTGGGAAAACAGAAGAGGTTGGTTAGGTGTGTGATCCAGTGAGTTTCATGAGATTGCACATCACAGTTAACAACACCCTCCTGGCTTTGCACAGCTGATTTATTCCCACCCAACCTCAGGATCAAGGCCTGCCCACTAAGAGGAAACCAAAACATACTGTCTCCACAGACCCCCAATTCAAAGAGAAGAAAGCTGAAAGTACTCTGCCAACCATGATCAGCCACTTTTATCAGTAATTTGAAAACTTATTTTCTTATTCAGTGGTAAGGAATAAAAGAAGTTAGAGATATCAGAAGTCCCTCCATATGAACAATTGAGAAGCAGGGAATAAGTGTTCCAATAACACTTTATTACACAGTTTAAATCACAAATCAATGAATAATATTAAAGCTTTCCTGTCGTTACGAGGCAGTATTCTTTAGAGGGATATACAGAACAATCTATGAATCTTCACTTCAAATGCATTTGATTTAAAACTGCAAAAGAAAGAAGTTCAGCTGGAAAAACAACGTGTTAAGCATTGCATCATAAGAATATTCAGATTTCAATTGCTCCTTCAATTTACTTTACCAAAAAAGAAGGTATAAGATATTGGACAAAAATCTCAGGCTTAAGACAAGAACTTTAGGTTTAGACCTAAACCAGCCTCATAACCTCTAGATTCTCAGCTGTTAAATGAAAATAATCATCTTTGCTGGATTTGTCTGAGAATCAAATGTAATAATGTATGTGAAAGCCCTTTGTAATTCCAAAATCACAGGTATAAATCAAGTATTATGCTCATCCTTTTTCTATAAGAAAATCCTTTACACCATATTCTAATCCCCCAACTGTTATAGGAAACCCTGTGACACAGTTTGTGAAATCAGGAATGTAAATGAATAGTCACAATACAGCCATATTTTCATTACTACCTAGCCAAATGTATTTGAATAATTATATTTTCGTGAAGAAATAATTTTCTTCCCAATTTTCTCACCTACAAGGAGAAAAATAACATATCCTTAAACATAATAACTGAATAGAAAAATATTAAAATGCTCAAGTAGTTTGTACATTCACTTATACCTAGAAAAAAGTTTTCTTATATAAAATGCTATTTTATTTTCCTGTGGGCAATCATTTGAATTGTTTCCAGTTTTTGACTATTTTTAATAAAGCTGCTATGAACATTCTTGAAGATGTCTTTAAACAGCAGCCCAAAATATCTGAAAAGTATAAAACACTCTGGTAGAAGTAAACCTATAGGGGAAGCCAGGGATGACTCCGCACTTTGAGTACTCGTGTTACTGCTTCGGACTCCAAAGATCAAGTCCCAGTCCCAACCTGGCCCATGTGGACCCATATGCTGAACTGGTGTGTGCTTCCCACTTCAGTTGGTTCCCATTGGGGCATGCCTCCCATGTGGGAGGCCGCTGCCCAGTTCCTGCCTCGTGCAGCCCCATGCTCTCCTGTGGAATGACACTACATCGAAAACTGGTAATGTACAACTATGGAGACTGCTATGGGCACCCCCTCTCCTTTTCTCTGTCTGTCTGTCTGTCTGTCTGTCTCTCTCTCTCTCTCTCTCTCTCTGTCAAAAACAATAAATCTTAAAAAAATAATAATTAATGTAAAAAAAAATGTAAATCTATAGACTAGTTCAGAATACAGAAATACTATATGGTAGTATGTAAATACTTTTAATTTTGATACATAAGTTAAAAAAAAGTATAAACAATAACTATAACTGGAAAATATGCTAATGTATACACAATATAAGATGATATAATTTGTGACATCTATAACATAAAATGCAAGGGAGGCAGGGAGAAGCAAAAATGTAGTATTTGTATTTGATTGAAGTTGTTATCAGCATAAAATAGATTTTTATAACTATATAAAGTTTTATGTGACCACCATGGTAATCACAAGCAAAATGCCTATAGATGATACACAAAAGAAAAAAAGAAAGGAGTCGAAGCATGTCACTATAAAAAAATCAGTAAAACACAATGGAAGACCACAAGAGAAAAAAGAGGAATAAAAAAGCTGTATGACAGAAAACAATGAACAAAAATGGCAATACTAAATCCTTTTCTATCAGTAATTACTTCAAATGCAAATGAATTAAACTCTTCAATGAAAAGACAGAGTGGCTAAATTGATGAAAATAAATAAATAAAATCTAAATATATTCTGTCTACTGAAGATATATTTTAGAATTTTAATGGAAATGGTAGGTCCATGAAGATAAAATAATCATTGTGGGAACAAGATATAAATAATATTTTGTTCATTGTGAAATAACAACAGCAGAGCATAAAAGAAAACTGTTACAAAATGGTAATTCTATATGCTAAGAACAAAACAGTAAAATTGCCAAATTATTCCAATATAAATTATATTATTTGAGACTGCTGCAATATAACAATGCATTAGTTTAGTACACTAATCATAATCTAACATAGTACAAATGTCAAGTACAAAAAAGTTCATATTTCCATGATTTCAAAAACTACACTTTAAAAGATGGATTTTGCACAGCATATGTGTAAAATGAGTAGTCACAAACATTACTTGCACTCTTCTTTGAGTGTGGATAATGAAATATTTGGCAAGATTTCAAATCTGATTTTTTTTTACAAATTGTACAATTTCGCCAAAAGATTTTTTTCCGCTTTTAAGCACAGCTTCTCTTTCATGTGTATTTAGAATTTTTTAAATATAGAGACTGCATTTACCAAAGTGCATATCTACAGGAAAAGTCTATGAAGCAAATATGGAAGAGACATATTTAATCAAATTTATATTTTAATAATATGAATGAATGAAAATAAATGGTAAGTAAAATGTCACCAGGAAACACCTTTTTTAATAATGAAATGTGTCAAGCTTCAAAACCAAAGAGTCTAATTATTTTGACAACATATTAATCTAAATCCCTTTTGCCTTTTTGAGATGACAACAAAGCCTTAGGGTTAGAGACAACTAAAAAGAATAACTGTGATGACGATTTGTACTGGTTATAATACCTTTTTTAAAGTTTAGTTGAAGATAACCTAAAAAGAACTTTAAAATGTTTGTATCCCCCCAAACACATAAAAAAAAAGGTAATCAAATTTTTCTAAGCCACAATTTAGAAATTGTTCTATCAAATGTATTTTTGGGATTTTTAATGGCAAAATGAAACAGAAGCCTTTCCATCTTACAGGAGTATTAGTTTTTAGTTATCTGTTTATATTAAATGCCCAAAACATTAAAAGAAAATTTGTAAACAAATTACTCTCCCCTAAGATAATCTGAACATAAGCATGTCTATATCCTAACAGGTTTAATGTTTACCAAAAGTTAAAACTATCCCATACCATACGTTATCATGAACATGAAGTTAGATTTTATGAAAAGACATAAACATAATTAATAAACTGGTAAGTACTATATTTTCAAATGTTCTCTCACTGATGATGGGAGTTAATTTTGCTCAAGTGCAATTTTTAACATTTTTCCAGAGCTTTAAAAATGGTATTAATTTGATCTTTGATTTCTGAAGAAATAATGAGAGATATTCAGTATTATGTTCAAGAATATACACTGCTTTTATAATAAAATAATTTAGAAATGAACTGAACATAAAAAATAGAGAAGCTATTATATACATAATCTTAGAAGATTGCCTTCTATGTTAAGAGTTAGAAAATTATATACACAATAAGAGTATATAATTATCTGAAAATTGAGTATTAAATTATGCATATATTCTCCTCATTTAGACCCATGAATAAACTCTCAGACACACTGAAATTTTTTTTTAAAGCTGAAACCGGTATTAGTAGAAAGAGCAAAAAAAACCTCATTAACAAGAGTGATATGATCATACGTAGTTTACATATATTTTTATTCTTTATGCATCTTTATTTTCCACCATCACCTCAATAAACATGTTGTAATTGAAAAGAATAAACAAATATAACCAAATATCGTATTTTCCAGCTTTAGATTTTATAAGAAATTGTTCTTAAAACAAAATGTATCCAGAATACATAGAACACAAAAATTTGTGTTCACCTCATTCCTAACATAATAAATTGTTTGACATTAAATATCTATACCACCGTAAATAAAAAGGTTACACCAACACGTAAGAAAGTATCATTATTATTGTTTCCAAATTGTATAAAGGCTTACCTTCACAAAGTTTCTGCTTCATTACCTCCCTTATCTTGGATATTGCAATATAGTCTTCCACATAAAACACATAGGTAGATGAAGGCTTGTTGGCAATAGCTCTAAGTTCCGCATCTTCTGTTTCTGAACCAACACCAATGGCAAATAATATTATTTTACTGTCTCTTGCTGCTTCTGCTGCATCTTTGACTTCATCTTGGGATTTACCATCTGTAAGTACTACTGCTATCTTGGTCAGAAATCGTGAGGACTTGGCAAAAAGGTAATCGATTGCAAACTGGATGGCCTTTCCAGTCCTTGTGTTCCCTCCCAAGTAGTGTATGGATTCCATTGCTGCCACCAAATTTTCTCCAGAGTCATGGCTTCCAAGGGGAATCTCCAGCACTGGGTAGTCACTATACTGGACCACTCCAACCTGAATAAACTTTGGTCCTATATCAAAGTTTTTTGTGATATTGACAAGCCACTTTTTCACTATTTCAAAATTTTCTGGGCCAACACTATAAGAACCATCTAAGATGAAAACTAAATCTGTTGGAGCTGTACGACAACCTAAGTAAAAAAGAAAATCATCAGGGCTCATTAGTTGTATAAAAAGTAAAAAGTGAACAGGTTTAAAAACATGATATTTTAATTAACCTGACTGACAGAATTTTGTTCACAATGTATCAAAGCATCATGATATACACTTTAAGTATCTTATCATTTTATATGACATTTATACCCCAATGTAACTGAAATTTTTAAAGAGGAAAAAATAATAGTAAGTAGTTCTAGGAGTCTCGTGAAGATTAACTGTGTAGCTCATAAAAATTCTTTGCAAGTGAAGAATATTATTTTTATTGATATTTTTAATACTCTTGTTTTATTTTTAAAGTTAATGATTCAGCTTTAAAAGTAGGAAATTAAAAAATGCATGCTGTATATGAATAAGATATCTAGATAGCTCACTTCCCTATTGAATATATGAACACTAAAATTAATACATGCATTATTTTCATCTACACATCGTCATTGTCTTAAGTTTTCACTGAAATGATTTATTTAAAACTACCTGAAATATTTAAATACATATAAAACAATAAATAGGGGAACTGACATTAAAGCAAAAATTTCTCCCAACTTCAAGTAGCCACTAAATCTATATTTTTTAATATAGTTGATTAAAGTTAAAAGAACCAAGGTCACTAAAGCAGTCACACTTACGTTACATTCAAGATGAGTATTTAAAGGTCTGATATCTCATCTTCAGATAATAATGAACTCAACATATTAGCTTGCACTAGGTGAATGTAAATGTAAGTGTATAAGGCTATTTCTTTCTCTATAATGATAAAGATTCTTGTTTCAAGATACCAGGAAACAAGTGTGATCAGTCCATCTTAAAGTTCCATTGTGGGAAAAGTCTGGTGCAAGTTACATTTAGAGAAGTTCTAAGCACTTTTGGAAAGAAAACAGAATCTTCTTAAAACTATTTTCTACAGTATATAACATGTCTCTAACCCTATTTCATTCTTTCAGTATATTGTATATTGAATACCTGCTCTGTGCCTGATAGCATGCTAGGTACTGGCTATAATGATACATACAACATCTCAAAAAGCTCATGGTCTAGTAAGGCAAACAACTCCTGATTAGGTGAAGTGCAAAGTATTATGAGAATGTTAAGGAACGGGTAGCAACCTAACTGTGGAAAATCAAGGAAGGTTGTGTGGGAAAGCCTACAGGTAAACTAAAATTGGAAAAGAGAGCTTCAGCTAGGTGTATAGGTACACATTCTAATTAGAGGAAACAGCAAGTGCAAAAGTCCTAAAAGACAAATTGTTTTTGTATGTGTGTGTAATTCCAATTGTTTGAAACAGCCAACCTAGTATACTTGCCTTCCCCTTCTGTAACTTCTGCACTCAAAGTAGTGAAAATACTGCTGTTTATGGCCCACCCGATAATAATTACATGTCCCTGGATAAGAGGAGTCAATAGCAAATTTTCAATCTTGTGTTTTTACTCATATTAATGACTCCCTTAAGATTTGATCAGATGTCCAATTTAAAGTTATAAAAACTGATTTATTATCTGTATATATTGCAAATAAGATGTCATAATTACAAAGAATGGTACTGGGAATAAAACATTTAGTGACAATTAGTATTAGCCATTTTTGCATCTCCATAGGTGTAAATTAATTCATCCATCAATCAAATCAATTAATCTCTCTCCCTCTCTTCACTTCCTCACACCCTCCTTTTCTCTCCTTTTTATTCTTTTCCTTATCTTTACCTATTTACAAATCTGAAATGATGACAAGGCTCACATGAAAGGGCCTCCATTTTACAGTTATCTCCACTCTCCCATCACAGTGATTAGCAAAAATAAACACTATTGTCAGAAGAATATATGTAACAGTCAATAAGTTACCCTAGCCAAAAGTGCCAAAATATGGATTGGTCTCAAAAAGGCAAGTGTGATTATGCCATTACCCCTAAGATGCTATGTGGCAGGTGGCTGTGAAGTGCAGAACAGCACAAGGGACACTATTACAACAACCTCTGCCATGGTGACCACTGCCAGAGTTCACAGCAGGGACAGCAGAAGGGAATTTGGCTCAGAGGCAAATTTTCTAACCCAAGGGAATGCAGTTCTTTTGTTGTTCTTGGACACTGGTCTGGGGTTATGCTTCTATTGAGGTTTTGTGGGAAAGATGAAAGGATAGGAAAGCTGTGTTCCCAGAGCTCATCAATGCTACCCTTCCTAGATACTGTAAGATCCATTATTGTCTGGACCTGCTAGTGTTCATGCACCACTTGATTCAGTGGTTATCAGTTCTTAAAGATTTATTCTTAGCCCTTCCTATCCTTTTCTAGAGCCATGGAGCATATGTTTCATACCTGCAAAGTTAGCCAAAAGCCTGGATACAAAAGCAAATAGTACCATTTATAAACCCCAGACAAAATACCACTCCAAGAGACCTCCTTAGAGACATTAATCACCAGTATCACAGAAAAGGAATGAACTGACAATGAAAAGCATAGATCAAATACCAGTTACAACTCTAACAAGCTAGATGACACCAGATAAGCCTTTTAAATTTTGTGAAACTCTGTTCCCACTCAAAAAAAGGAAAAAGAAAAGAAAAACTACTTTACTTGGTTGGATTAAATTATAAAACTGTTATACAAATATTACATATTATTTGAATAAATGTTTAGCCTAGTTGAATCAAGTTGCCAAACCATCTGATTTAACTGTTGTAGAAATTATAATTAATTTAAAGTGGGGCATTTCTGTTTGTGAACTTTAAAATATTAAAATAAGCACACTTTAAAAATAAGCATGACATCTGTAAGTGGTGACCTGGGTAGCAGAATTAATTAATGCAGCACTCCCTCCTTCTCTAATGAAAGCTTTTCCACAGGCAATCTGAATAACAGTCACCATTTACTGGGCTGTCACTG
Source organism: Craseonycteris thonglongyai (assembly GCA_004027555.1). Classification (NCBI taxonomy): domain Eukaryota; kingdom Metazoa; phylum Chordata; class Mammalia; order Chiroptera; family Craseonycteridae; genus Craseonycteris; species Craseonycteris thonglongyai. The sequence goes on from PVKE010009579.1 coordinate 17,156, forward strand.
TGCTAATCCATTCACATGCATTATCTCATTTACATGGATTATCTCATTATCTCTATGACAGAACCTCATCTCCTATGAGGCATTAATAGGTATTTTCTTTTATATCCTTATCATGCATCTCATATATGGCTGAAGACTTAGTTCTAGGGTATCTAATCGAAAGCCTGATGGGTTAACAGAATAAACAATTACCACAGAATTTTCTCAACATTACCTGTGATGAAAGATTTTCTGTTTAGTTTATGTGTAACATAAAAATTCATTTATTTTTAAGAAATCATACCATCAAAGGCAATAAAATCCTTAAAGCCATTGCTTGAGCTTTCCTTATTTAATTTCTATAATCAGTTTGTTGATAACAAAATGGCACAATGTTGATAGTTCTTACTTGATCTTATTTCCCCGTCTTCAGCTAATACAGAATTCTGAAAAAGCAGGACTGAAACCATCCAAAGAAAGGTAATATGGTGAGCCATGTTTCTGTTTTCATTTAAATATTTTGGTTTTAGTATTCCTAAGAAGAAGAAAAAAGTAAGTTAAACATATTGGAAAAATAGAGAAAAATACTTAACAACTATGAGTTTAATTTTTAAACTGTAATACCTGTGGAAGTACAGTTAACTTTTACTATCCTTAAAATTTGTATGCCTAAAATATTTTAAATATTTTATGCAAGAGAACAATGAGTAGGAGCTGCAGAAGACTACAATAAGTCCTTTAATTCATAGTTATCATGGCAGAACATACACTTTTCTAAAACTTTGGGCTTTGCTCAAAATATTTAGTAGAATTTCTTTCAGCATATCTTATAGACACTGATTACACTCTATTCACTCAGTGAGAGCAACCATTATTCTTTTAAATATAGATTTAAAAGAAAGCTGATTCTGGGTGGTGAACACATATTGTAACACACAGACAAAATACTGTAGAGTTGTACACCTGGAACCTATGCAATTTTAGTAACCAATGTAACTCTAATAAATTTAACAATAAAGATATAAATATAGATTTGCATTCAAGAAATACTCAAAGGGTATCAGGTAAAAATATTCATATAATAAAGCTGAGTAGTATAACTTGTTTTTGTTTAAATGGCATATAGTTATATACTTTAACATCTACCTTATTAGATATATAAATACTCATTTATACAACATTAATATATCTTCTAAATTAATCCAACAACTTTACTTCTGGTTAGAAGGTGGAAAGTTGCAAGAGACCTTCACTTCCAACAATAAGAACATGGGAAATTAATTATTAATATAAAGCTGTAGTCTTTGTAAACCTAGCAGAAAAGACAGAATTTAAAGAAACCTAAATGACCCAAATTCTAAAAAATTATTAATCCTTTATAAGTAAGAAGAGATTTAGGGCTGCTGTTGACTCTAACAAAAGGAAATTCTCCCCACAAAGAGGAATTTGCCACAATGCAAGAAACCAGTCAAAACTTGTGTGACAAATTAGAATCCTCAGTGGTCCCAGTCACAGAACAAGTTTGCCCCCACACAGTAATTCTTCCCCATGAGGTTTAACTGAGTGAATAAAGTAGACAAGAAACACAGAGAAAGGTGAGAGCAGTTTGAACAGCGTAGGCTAGGGAATCCTCCTCCTGTTCAGGTACCCTGGGAAGACCTCAAATACAAATCCTTGAATAGCTGAAGGCTGAGAGAGAATCAACAGAACTAAAGTTCCTTCAAGGCACTATTGTCCTTCACCACAGTGAGAAGAGATATCTCAAAAAGCAGAAAGCCAAAGAAATGACAAGAGAAAAATAGAAATACAACAAGCTATAAACCAAGGGATAATGGGATATTTCAGCAGGTTGACCAGCCACGAGGTCTAGGGACCAAATCCCAACCCCGGCCCATGCAAACCCATTGCTGAACTGCAGCACAACTGGTAACCACAAGGATGGCAGGAAAGGTTCTCTTCTCCCATGCAGGAGGCCCCCAGTTCAGTTCCTGCCCCACACAGCCCCACATCCACCTGTGTAGAATGAAACTGTCACAACTACTGATGTATAACTATGGAGACTGTTCTGGGCCCTCCCCTCTTCTCTCTCTCTCTCTCTCTCTCTACCTTCTCTCAAACAGTAAAATAAATCTTTAAATCAAATCAGTAAGCCATACTGAAAGCTGAAAGAAATCTTTCAAAGTATTTCACAAGATATGAGAAGAAACAAAAAATGTTGCTTTTTAATCAGAAGAAACATACTCACTATAAGCAGATCCAGAGATGATCTAAATATTAGAAATATCAAACAGAATTTATAAAATGGTTACAATGAATATGTTAAAATATCTAATGAATGCAATGGAAAAAAATGTTTAAAAACATGAAAAATTTTAGGAGATGAAAACTATAAAAAGAAGCTACAAACAGAAGTGCCTGCGATGAGAAATATAGTGGGAATGCTGGGATAGTTCAGTGGACTGAGCACTCATTTTGCATTCCCAGGATCCAAGGATAGTATCCCAGCCTGGGCCTATGCAAACCCATGTCTTGAACTGGGTGTGCCCCCAATTCAGTTCTTGCCAGGGTGGGCTTCCCATGTGGGAGGGCCCCAGTTCAACTCCCACCCCAAATTTGCTTCTCATGTATGAGGCTCCCAGTGGGGGTGTGCCTTCCATTCAAGAGGTCTCTGACCCAGTCCTTGCTCTGCATAGCCCTGCACCCACCTGTGGAATGAAACTATATAGAAAACTAAGGGTGTACAACTATGGCAACTACTCTGAGCCCTCCCCCCCACCCCCCTCTGTCAAAACCAATAAAAATAAATATTTAAGAAAAAATATATATATCAAAAAAGAATTTATGCAATGGTTTTACCTGCATACACTGAAGGAAACGATCAGTAAAATTGAAGTCAATATAAATCATCCCAAATTAAACCCAAAGAAAGTAGGAGAGAAGTGGTAAAAGGAAAAGAACATCTCAAATTATGGGAAAATATCAAGTAATCTTAACTTAGCATACAAGTAATTAGCTTTTCAGATAGAAAGAAGAAAGTGAATGAAGAAATATTTGAAAATACAATGGCCAAGAATTATCCAAACTGACAAAAGTTACAAACTTTTAAAGAAGTTCAACAAACCCCAACAAGAAATAAAGTAAGTCATATGTAAGTACACCATAATTAGTTGAAAATCAGAGAAATTGTTAAAGTTTGGGGGTTGGGGAACACATTATAAACCGAAGTACAACCATAAGAACTTTAAATGAAACTTTCCTAATAATAAAATGGGCAAATGACAAGATATACAAAGTCTTAAATGGGTAAGATTTTTCTATATCTTATAACAAAGCTTCACAATACATGAAACAAAATATTTGTTAAAAGTTTTAAAAAGACAGATTTAAGTCATAACATGAGATTTTAATATCCCTTTTCAGTAATTATTGAAGTAGACAAAAAATTAATAATGGTACAAGTTTGGAAAACAATATCAACCACCTTCACCCAGTTGACATTTATGGAACAATCCACCTAACAACAATAAACTATACATTCTTTCAAAATGCACATAAAATAGTCACCAACACAATTCCTATGCTGGACAAAAAAAGTAGCCTCAAATTCCACATAAATGAGATTACACAGGTGATGTTCTTTGACCTAAATAGTATCAAATTAGACAAGAAAAGGAAGAAAATCCCCCAGTACTTGGAAATTTAGCAATATAATTCTTAATAATCTATGAGTTAAAAAAAAAAAAGATAAAGATTGTTGTAGCTTTGTAATATGATTTGAAATTAGGGAGTATGATACTTCTAGCTTTGTTCTTCTTTCTCAAGATTGCTTTGGCTATTTGGGTTCTTTTATGGTTCCATATCAATTTTAGCATCATTTGTTCTAGTTCTGTGAAAAATGCCATTGGTGTTTTAATAGGTATTGCCTTTAATCTGTAGATTGCTTTGGGTATTATTAACAATATTAATCCTTCCAATCCATGAGAATGGTGTATCCTTCCATTTATTTGTGTTATCTTCATTTTTTTTTTTTTTTTGGCAATGTCTTATAGTATTCAAAGTACAGGTCTTTCACCATTTTGGTATTTTATAGTTTTTAATGCAATTATAAATAAAATTTTCTTAATTTCTCTTTCTATTGGTATATAAAAATACAAAATATTTCTTTATATTAATTTTATATTCTGCAACCTTAATGAATTTTAAACAGTATGGTACTGACACGCACACAAACAAAAACAGAAACATATAGATCAGTGAAACAGAAAAGAGATCCTAGAAATAAACTCTCACTTATATAATCAATCTACAATAACAGAGACAAGAATATACAATGAAGAAATGACAAGCTATTCAATAAACATTGTTGGAAAAACTGGGCAGGTATATCCATAATAATGAATTTAGACCATGTTCTTAACACCACATACAAAAATAAACTCTAAAACATAGTAGATTAAAGTCTTAAATGTAAGACCCGGGGATACCAGGATGGCTCAGTGGGTTGAGCACTAGTCTTATAGACCAGGGGTCCAGGGATCTAATCCCAGCCCTAGCCTGTGTGAACCTATATGCTGAGCTGGGGTGTGCCCCCATTTTGGTTCCTGCCCCAGGCATGCTTCCCATGTAGGAGGCCCATAGCTTAAAGGGACATGCCTCTAATGTGGGAGGCCCTGGCCTGGTTCGTGCCTTGCACGGCCCCATGCCCACCTATGGAACAAAACTATGTCAAAAAACTAATGTACAACTATAGAGACTGTTCTGGGCTCTCCCCCTTCTCTCTCTCTCTCTCTCTCTCTCTCTCTCTCTCTCTCTCTCTCTCTCTCTCCCTCTCTCTCTCTCTCTCTGTCTCTCTTTCTGTCTCTCTCTCTGTCAAAAACAAAACAAAACAAATAAACAAAAAAAGATCTATTAAGACCTGAAACTGTAAAACTTCTGGGAAAAAAACATAGGCAGGAAACGCTCTGAAACTGGTCTTAGCAATATTTTTCTGGATGCCCCCCTGGCAAACACAACAAAAACAAAAGTAAACAAATGGGACTATACCAAACTAAAAAGCTTATACACAGCAAAGGAAACCGTCAGAAAGACAAATGAACAATCTATTGAATGGGACAAGATATTTGCAAATGATATATTTGATAAGGGGTTAATATCCAAAATATATAAATAACTTATACAACTCAACTTAAAAAAAAAGTCTAATTAAGAAATGGGCAGGGGAAGCCAGGATGGCTCAGTGGGTTAAGCGCTCACTTTGCAGCGCCGGGGACCAGGGATCGAATCCCAGCCCCGGCCCGTGCGGAGCTCCCCCAGTTCAGTTGTATCTCTCTCTCTCTCTCTCTCTCTCTCTCTCTCTCTCTCTCTCTCTCTCTCTCTCTCGTCAAAAATAAATAAATAAATAAAAATATATTTAGAAAAGAAAAGAAATGGGCAGAGGACTTCAATAGACATTTTTCCAAAGAAGACATACAGATGGCTAACAGACATATGAAAAGATGCTCAGCATCACTAACCATAGGAAAGTGCAAGTCTCAGCCACAATGAGTTATCACCTTATATCTGTTAGAATGGATATTATTAACAAACAATCATTGGTGAGAATGTGGAGAAAAGGGAACCCTTGCACACTAGTAGTTGGACTGTTAATCACTCACTATGGAAAATAATATGGAGGTTCCTCAAAAAATTAAAAATAGAACTACCATATAACCCAGTAATTCTACTTCTACATATATATCCAAAGAAAATGAAAACACTAACTTGAAAAGATATATGCAACATCTATGTTCACTGCAACATTTACAATAGCCAAGACATAGAAGCAACCTAAGTGTCAGTCAATAGATGAATGGATAAAGATCTGGTATATATACCCAATGGAATATTACTCAGCAATATAAAAGAATCAAATGCCATTTGTGACACAAATGGACATAGTATTATGCTATGAAATAGGTCAGACAGAGAAAGACAAATATCATATGATTTCACTGATATGTGGAATGTAAAAAAAGAAAAAGATAAGAAAAATAAAATAGGAACCATCTCATAGATACAGAGAACAAACTGATGTTTACCAGAGGGGTGGGTGGAGGGTGTGAGAAGACTTAAATGAGAGTAAGAGCTAAAAATTATCGTTATAAAATAAATAAGTCATGGGGATGTAATGCAGAGCATAAGGAATATAGTTAATAATATTGTAATAACTTTGTACAGTGACAGATGGTTACTATACTCCTCATGTTTGTTAAAACCATAAGATATCATTTCATATCCACTAACATGGCTAAAAATTAGAAACTGACAGTATCAAATATTTATGAGTCTATGTGAAGAAACTGGAATTCCTACATTGTTAGTAAGAATGAAAAATAATGTAACTACTTTAGAGAATTCTTAGGTGCAGTTTCTTATAAATTTAAACTATAACCAATCTTTTGCTAAGAAAGTAACCTAGAGAAATTAAAATATGTGCTCAGAAAAAGACTTTAATGATTGTTATAATAGTTAATTCATAATAGTCCAAATCTAAAAATAATTCAATGCTATCAAACAATAGACTGTGTAAACAAGTTGTGTGGTATACACGTAATAATATATAGCAAAAAAACAAGAAAACTACTGTTATACCCATTGTGAATAAATTTAAAATACATTCTAGTTAATGAGAGAAGCAAAACAAAATACACAGAGCTTGATTCCAGTTACATGAAGACCCAAAACTCAAAACTAATCTATGTTCTTAGAAATCAGGAAACGTTTGCTTTTCATGAGAAAAGTCAACTGGAAAAGCACAAGTTAAACTTGCTGGTTGATAGAAATACCCTACATTTGCAGTGACAACGTTCGGGTACAGAAATTTGTCCAAGGCCATTAAATGGAAGTCTCGACAACTATATAAGCTGTTGTATATAAATTATACCTTAGTGAAAAACCATCAGGCCAATGGCCAAAGCTCTAAAGTCATAAAATGTCAGTGAGAGGCATTTTGGTGAGTCATCACCAGGAGGTGTTATTTTATTGCAACAATGTATACTAATAAATATTGAATAACTTCTTCCCCCCAAAAGCATCAAAATTCAATTATTATGCTCTTCTGCCAAAAATATCCTCATTATTTCTATGTAGTATCTAATTCTTTCAAAATTCCTGGGTTAAATTTAGTTGTCTAACTTTGTTATATTTTACATTGACAACTATTGAACTAATAATATGAGAAGAAGGCATAAAATACATGTTACTACCATATTATATAGCCATTGAAACTGGAATATTTCATAACTATGTTTTATAGCTATTTTATTGCACACATGCTTATGTACAATGCATATAAACTAAAGCATATCATTTTAACATCTATTTCAATCATCTGGGAGCTTTCTAAAACATATGGATGTCCTAATCCTACATAATAGTTTCAGTTTATAGAGCAAGGGACAAAATCTTAAAAGAAAAAAATAAGCTTCCCATATGCTAATGTACACCAAAGCTCTAGAAATTCTAGTTTAAGCCAATACAAAAAGAAGAACTAAAAAGCCTATGGTTCCTAACAGGTCATGTTCCCCTAGTAAAGACATTAGCAACTCCAATAGGAAAGCATAACTCAGAGAATCTCTGCAAGCCAACATTTCTAAAGATTTGTTACTCAAAGAGAAGTCAGGGACCTTTAACATCCCTATTTCTCAAAGGTGAACATGCATACAAATCATTTAGAGATCTTGTTAAAATGCAGACTCTGACTCAGTAGGTTTGGTTTATAGCCTAAGATCTTTTTAACAAGCTCCCAGGTGAATGTTGATGGATCATAAAATCCACAGTCACTTGCCTCACTTCTAGTGACGGGGCCTTTAAGAAATATACGAATGTATGCCACCTTCAAACATGAAAAATTCTGTTTGGGAAAAATTTAACCTTTTAATGCTATACTAGTAGTTTTTAGTGGATAATGGGGAAAGAAAAAAATTACATTCAACAGAATACAGAAATGCAAAAATTGAAACTGAGCTCATTATTTAATGTGTAACATATACTAAGTTAAATATACCACAAGCTATCCAAATGAAAGATTTAGCATTGTTACTAATTATATACCACTTAATACAGGGTTGTCCAATCTTTTGGCTTCCCTGGGCCACATTGGAAGAAGAAGAATTGTCTTGGGCCACAGAAAGAATACACTAAAACTACTGATAGCTGATGAGCTAAAAATAAATAAATAAATAAATAGATAATTTAAAAAAATAAAAAAAAATTTCATAATGTTTAAGGAAGTTTACAAATTTGTGTTGGGCTGCATTCAAAACCGTCATGGACCATATGTGGCCCACAGGCCACAGGTTGGACAAGCTTGACTTAATAAATTATCTTGATTAAGTGTCTAAGATTTAAAAAAGAAAAGAAGATAAAATAGATTATCTATAATCTTCACTTCAACTACAGAAATGTTCCATATTCTCAGACCTCACAGAATTACTGAGATAATGAAAATTTATAGTTTACAATGCTTGAGACAATAGTATGTCTTTTAATCTTAGGAAGTGTTGAGAAAAATAAGGCTTACTTAAGTAATATGGTTTGCCTGCCATATGCCCTCTAAGTAGCAACAGACCCCAAACTTAATCTCAGTTCTTTCTCTCCAGAACTCTCTCTACTATATCCATTCACAACAAATATTTACCAAGTGCCTTTTATGTGACAGATGTTATTTCAGAGGTGTTGGGAATTTGGAAGAGACCAAACTAGATAAGGATCTGCTTTCATTTAGTTTATGTTCCAGAGACTAAGTAAATAATTGGGTGAGAGAATTTCAGATAGTGGTAAGTGGTATGAAGAAACGAAAACAGTCATGTATAACTTGGGGCCAGGAGGAAATGAAGGGCTCCTTTAGATTTGGAGAGGTCAGGCAGGGCCTCTGATAAGGTGCCATTTGAGTTGACACCTCAGTAACGTAAAGAGGCCATCCTTGCCCAGAACTGAGGCAAACTTTTCCTTCTGTGGATGGAGTAATTTCAGCTTATTCTAGGAAGAGAAGCAAAGTCAGTGAAGCTTGTGAGTATGGTAACAAGAAGAAGAACGGCAGGAGCTAAAATACAGCAGGAATCACTAGTACCATGTTAAGTTTACAACTGTTCTCCCTAAATGCAAAGTGAGTTATATGAAGAGTTTTAAGCATGGGTACATCAACAACAGGTTTTCACGTTAAATTCACCCCATTTTCAAAATTAAAGAGCTCTACAAAATCTAAGAATTGATTCTCAAAAACAGTAGGAGATCAATTATTATCATCTTTTATTTTCATATCTCTTATACTTCCTTACCTTATGGCTTTATCATACTCCATTGCCATTGTCTCTAATATTTCATTAAAATCAAAATAAGCAGTTGTGAGTAAATTTCTGAGAATAGTAGATACAAATGAAAGCAAATTCCTCTCTTCCTTGCAATTAATTCATCTTTCAGTTGTTCCATGAAAAAGACATGAGAATTAGCATGAGGAGTCACCAGGAATTTAATAAAAGCTTTCAACACAAGGGACCATCAGGAAACATGCCATCTCAAAATTTGCTGTGCTTGGCTGTTGAAGACTAAAAATAGTTTCCTCACGAGACACTAAAACTCATACTATTTATAGGCTGTGTCTTTGAACTAAATTGTAAAACAGGAAAAGATGAGAAAACTGAAATTCTGGTCCCTAGGCTTTTATGCATACATGCATACACACACACATGCACAGAAATATAACAAATGTCATTGTCTAGTTAGCCATCAATTGTTACACACAGTCAAGATATTGACTAACTACACATATTGAGGGGCATGACTGACCACACTTGTTTATTTTGTCCTATATTACTGATATTAAGGTAGTAGAAGGAAACATCAATTGGGACAGATAGAATACAGAAGGGCAAAATTCTGGCAAAGTAGTGAAAGAATTGAGTTAATTTCCGTATATATGTATGTATTACAGAATTTGGTTTGTTTGAGTTAATAAAACAATAGTAGTATAGTTACAACTTTCAGAATTTCATAGGTCAAATCATGCCCCTCAAAATATGTAATTAATCAATATCACCATGATTGTATATAACAACTAATGGTTAACTAAACTATGGACATTTCTTATCATATTTCTCTAAATGATGTAGTATGGCAGGCAGACAGGTAATTATAAATCCCCATTTCATACATAGGCTAATACATTCAAAGAAGCTAGTATGTACAAATTGCAAATTTTGCTTTCATACTGCAGAATGAATGACTGCTTCTTGATTCTTTTATAAAGTGTATTGCCCAGCACTGATTAAAACCACACAAGACAAAGTGAACTGTAGTAACATGGTTGTCCGTAATTTGGTGAAATTATTTAAAACCCATCTGGCTATAGCAACTTCTAAATATTCAAGCAACAAAAGAATATACACATCTGTCTAATCATTCAAAGTGAAACCAATAAAGATAGTCAAGGAACATGGATTACAGTGTATTATACTTGTCTGTGCCAGTACATCCACTGAAGCCAGGCCATGGGATGCTCTTACTAGTTTTAAGCTATGTTTTAAAAGGAGTCCTTTTTTTCTATCCCTAAATCCCTCTTATATTAATATTTTTGGCCTAATTTTTTTCTTAACCCAGCTCTAATTTAAATGATAAATTATTTAAAAAGTAAAGACATCAATTCCCAAAGGAAACGTTAATAAAAATTTAAAACTCTAACTCATGACAAATTTTCCTCCAAACACCTAATCCTCCAATTTATCTATGATACACCAAAAAGAATGCTGGATAACACAGGATGACATAGATGTGAGTTCTAGTCTTAAGTGTGCCTTGTTTGCCTACTTAGAAAATAAAATACAAGAATATTATATGTTAAATAGCAATACATATAATAAAAACAATAAATGGCATAGAAAAAAAGGAGCTAGGGTGAAAGAAAAAGGGAAGAAACGAGGAATTTATGTTTAAGTGATATAAATAAAATCATCAATAAGCAATTCTAACACCCCTCCAATTGTAGTTTCTAGATACTCATTAAAAAGAGCCAGGATTTTGGGGAAAACAGCAAATTCCAGATCTGGGGTACATTATATATGAAACAGAGAAATCTTGTCATTCTGAAAAAGGAGTTCCTAGGATTAGATCAAAAGGAGCCAAGAGCTAAGTTGAAGGACTTCTATTGGCTAAAGATGAAACTATCTGATCACTAAAAATAATAACTATAGTGGCTTGAAATATAACAATTTTCTAAGTCTATGCATTTATAATGATAAATATAATAAAACACTGTTTCATTATATTAAACCTTTGGTAATAAAACACTGTTTTATTATATTAAACCTTTGGTCACCTTTGGATTGGAGGTTGCTAGACTACAAAGAAAGACAAACAAGCATTTATCTTATTTTTCCTACATGGATGGTATTTCAGGATAATAAAACAGTTGAGGAGGCAACAGTTAATAAATGCCAACAGAATAAAATTTTAAAAATTCATAGTTTTTAACCCCTGAAATAATTGACCTAGGCAAAAATCACTAATGTTGCTAATATTATTATGTGAAAGGTTAGATAGGAAATTAGGACAAATGCATTGGGCTTGACTAGAGTTGAACCCAGTCATCACCCATTAAAGTAGAATAAGACCTATTCTTTCTGACATGACATAATAAAAAAAAGCACATTGCCATCTATGAATAATTTTTGGCCAATAAAATGTAGAATCAGAATCTACTCAAATCTCTATATCTACCTAATTATGATAAATTTGGTGATATGTTAAACAAGAACAAGAGAATAAAATCAGTGAAAAACAGAAAGTGAAAAATTGTAGGGAAGCCAGGATGGCTCAATAGGTTGAGCACTCAATTTGCAGCCCTGGGGACCAAGGATGAAATCCCAGCACCAGCCTGAACTGATTCATATGCTGAACTGGGGTGTGCTTCCCATATGGGAGGCACCCAGCCCAGTTCCCGCCCTGCACAGACCCTGCCCACCTGTGTGGAAAGAAACCATGTAGAAAACTGATGACCTACAACTGTGGAGACTGTTCTGGGCCCTCCCCTTCTCTCTGTCTCTCTCTATCTCTGTCTCTCTCTATCTCTGTCTCTCTCTATCTCTGTCTCTCTCTGTCTCAGTCTAAAACAATAATAAAATAAATTTTTTTTAAAAACTGCTTTAAAAATTATACAATTAGTAAATAAATGGCATGAAAACAAAAGTAAGGGAACTTAAGAGACACACCAGTTAAATTTCACTGGGATCCTGATTTAAATAAACTACCGTATATACATAGATAATTGTGAGACAGAAAACTGAATGTGGATTGGATATTAGATCTTAGTCACCAGTTTTAAAAAGTCATTGGATGTGATAGTAGCATGGTGGTGGTGTTTGCTTTAGTTTCTTAAGTATTCAAAGATAAAAGACATAAAAATAATAAAAGTGTGATCTACACAGTGGGAGGAAGTATTCGTAACACATATAATCAACGAAGAATTTACATCCAGTACACAGATTTGTAAATTTTTTCTAAGATCAATAGTAAACCCAGTTTGTTTTCTTTGTCTTTTTCTTACTTTAAACTAGGATTTACTGAAAAAAAAATACATCACAAACAAAATTTCTAGCAGTGGCGAATAGCAGTATACTCACAGAGCATGCATGATAGTAATGTAAACATACATCCCCTGCAGGGAACAAAGCACTATGTTGAATACTTACCTCCATTAAAAAAAAAAACTTATCTGGTTTTTAGTATTTCTATTCTAACAAATTAGCCAAACATAGCCTGAACATATATGTAATAATTAGTGTAATCCTCACACACACACTCTCCATATAAAATTTAACAAATATTACTTAACTGGGCCATTCTCTTAAAACTACTTATTTTTCTTCACTAACCCTTGTCACCATCTTGAAGTTTCTAATTTCAAATTAAACTAATTTAAAGCTGCCTAATTAATAAAATACCTCAATCTCTACTATGTTTATCAAAACCCAATTAATGGTTATATTAATACCAGCAATTCTAACTGCGATGTTATATAAGTAGTTATATTTCTGATTTTTCTAACCAAGTTTAAGGAGTTTCAGAGATTGTGAAATTGTCTAAATGGGCAGTGGAGAAAAAGATGGCACTAATTCAAATTTCCTAGAGAGTTAGAGACTTGTTCTAACCCAAATAATTTACTCCTAAATCATTCTTAATTCTAAGACAACCAGTAAATTAGTGCTAAGCATTTCATTAACATTGCTTATATTCAAACTGTAGCTATGATACCCTAGAGGGTTTTCCTAGGAATGCTTAATGGTACCTTGGGGCCTCATACAATTGATACATACTGTGTACTTAGGTTCATTTTTTAAAAGATTTGGATAATTTTCTATTTTAAATTATCATCGTTTTATGATTGCTGTTGAGAGACAACCACTGATATACAATTTAATGTCAGTTGCTGGTCAGTCACAGAGCCCCTCCCAAAATAATATCCATATAAGGATTATAAAAGGATTAATCCTTACCTACTTCACCTGGCAAAGATATCACTTTAAGTGCAACAAATCCAATGAACTAAGTTGTGCCAGAATAAATAAAATCTAGGATATAGTTGTCCTCTGATTCTAATGTTGGAACAAGAACAGGGACAAGGACTTCCTCTGTTACAGACTAGCAGAGTCTGTGGGTTTAATAGCTTTTACTGAATCATGATAACCAAAATAGACTCAACATCCTACCTGAAACAGGCAAGGTGAATTTTTTTTTTCATCTAATTTCTATTTTTTTTAATCAGAAATACTTTTAATCATTGATATAACTGTTATTTGTGGTTAGGCCACAAATATCACTTAATAAGTGATGCTTTTATAGCATAGTTTTGCTACAAATAAAACAACTGTTTCTACTCTGAGATTTAAAGGAGAAATTCTAGATTTCTTAGATGAATGACACATCAACGAAGACTGGGTATATATAGTAAGTAGAATAAGGATTATAATTAACATCTTTTCAAATTTTTAACTTTTCCCTCTCAAGGAAAACAACTACTCACAGAAAATAAAAATGTATGTCACTTACATGAAATACAAGAGAAGACCTAAGGAAAAACTAAAATGTGGAGTGATTGACAAAGAAACAAAATATTATCAAAGAAAAAATAATAAACAAAGGATAGATACAAAGCATCGTTATCACCTAATTTAATATTGTACTTAAAATTTTCAGTGATCTCTAAGAATATTTTATATAAGGTTATAAAATGCATGATTTCCATGTAAGATTTCTATAATAGCTAATTGAAGTATGAGAAAACAAATTATATATACTCAAAAATTATTTGAATTGTTTTATACATTAATGATATAAACCTAAGAGTGTGTACTACAAATCAATGAGTAAAAACATCATGTTGCTTATAGCATATTAGAGTGGGTGTGGATGACTGTATTTAGCCTGATTCTGCTATCAGATGAATTTCAAGCACAAAAGGAAGGAAAAAAACAGCTGGGACTGCTCTCTGGGACTTGGCTTTCTTTTCTACAAAAACAGAAGGGTTGACCAATTTGACATTCTGTGAATCTAAGAGTACAATAACCAGCAAAACCAATTTACATGTTTTGTTTTGTTTTGTTTTGTTTTGTTTTGTTTTGTTTTGTTTACACAAAAGTATAATTATACCATGTGTACCCTGCTTTTAAAAAAAGAAAAAGCAAATAATAGGGGTGCCGGGATAACTCAACAAGTTTGGTACTATGGCCAAAGTATTTAAACACACACACACACACACACACACACACACACACACACAAAGCATAGTAGCACCTAAGTAGTAAAGATTTTAGAATATAGCCATTGTTTATCTCCCAAAATAAAAAATGTCCCATGGAGTTCAACTTTAGTGGACAAAATGTGAATATTTCTCTATTGCAAATCTATTTTCTTTTTATGGGAGGTGGTGGGGGATGTAGCAAGAATTACAGAAAAAACATTACAGAGACTCAAGTTCCATGATAAAGGAGAAAAACAAAATGGGTTTTCATACATGAGATGAAATCATGTTCCCATGGAAACTATGAACTGTTGTTTTTTTTTCTTGCCCAACTTAAGTTGGTAATTTTGGATAATTTCAACTCTACAAATACATTTTAAAACAAAAAATTCACCCCTTCTATCATGAATGTAATTTTGAAATGATAGCTAAATACATGAAAAGCATCTCACTGGATCAAAGACATATTTTTAAGTTTCTTTAATCCTTACCTACTTCACCTGGCAAAGATATCACTTTAAGTGCAACAAATCCCATGAACTAAGTTGTGCCAGAATAAATAAAATCTAGAATACAGTTGTCCTCTGATTCTAATGTTGGAACAAGAACAGGGACAAGGACTTCCTCTGTTACAGACTAGCAGAGTCTGTGGGTTTAATAGCTTTTACTGAATCATGATAACCAAAATAGACTCAACATCCTACCCGAAACAGGCAAGGTGAATTTTTTTTTTCATCTAATTTCTATTTTTTTAATCAGAAATACTTTTAATCATTAATATAACTATTATTTGTGGTTAGGCCACAAATACAACACACACAAAAAATATTTATGATGTATAGTAATGATTTTTTTTAATTTTGTCCTGTTACACATTTTTCAAAGGTTTTGCCCTCGTTTAAGCACCTCACAGTTATATAGGAATTGGCTCCAGCCTTTGAATTTACCTCATATGAAATTATTTTTCATGACTCATGATTTTAGACACAACTAGTAAAAAGAGCCAAAAGGCAGGCAAATATATACAAGAATAATCAATTGTGAATTAGAACTGTCCAGTCATACCCTGACTGGCTTTTCACTGCATCCAATAACTGTCTCACAATCACATTTAACGCAAATTTAACCTATGTTTTATCCATATGACAATTTCAAAACTGGGAAACAACAATTAATTCTTAAAAGGTCATTCTTCCCTTCACTCTTTTATTTGCATGTTATTTTCTCTCCTCCCTTCATGGCCAAGCTTCATGAGAGAGAGGTGTTCATTTGGTTCCCTCTATTTCTTCTCCTACTAAACCAGTCTTGTTCAACCTGCAGCCCATGGACCACAGGTGGCTCAACACAAATTTGTGAACTTTCTTAAAACGTCATGAGATTTGTTTGGGGTTGTTTTAGCTCATCAGCTATTGTTAGTGTTGGTGTATTTTTATGTGTGGCCCAAGACAATTCTTCTTCTTCCAATGTGGACCAGGGAAGCCCCTATGCTAAAGCTTCATCCTACAGCAATTCAATGTCTGGCTCACACTATGCTGAAGCTGCTGCTGTGAAACAGCCAGTGACTTACTACAACTGTCAAATTAAACCAACTCTTTCTGGACTTTCTTAACTTCCCTGCATTTGACTCATAGAGGTGGCTTTTTTTTTTTTCTTAAGATTTATTTTTATTGTTTTTGACAGAGAGAGAGACAGACAGACAGACAGAGATTGAGGCAGAGGAAAGAGGGAGGGCCCAGAACAGTCTCCAGAAATGCACATCATTGGTTTTTCCACATAGTTTCATTCCACATGTGGATGCAGGGCTGCACAGGACAGGAGTTGGGTGGGTTCTCACCCCAGTGAGAACTGAACTGGGAGCACTCCCCAGTTCAGCATATGGGTCCGCATGGGCCAGAGCCGGGATTCAATCCTCAGTCCCTCGGGCTGCAAAGTGAGTGCTTAACCCACTGAGCCATCCCGGCGTCTGCCCCCCCTTTTTATTTATTTATTTTTTTAATTGAAACTTTCTGCCTATGGTTGCCTTGACACCAGTCTCCCTGGACATAACTTATTTCCAGGATTTTCTGAGAGTCTTTCCTACTGTCCTTTACGTGTTTAGGTTCCTAGGATTTAGCCAGAACCTCTACATTTCTTAATTTGAAAATTCCTACTAGGATAATTCCTGCTTCCTTCCCTACAGCTTTATCTACCATTTTGATGCCATCAAATCACATATTTTTATCTCCAGAGCACACTTAACTATTTAATGTGAGTCCATTTTTTAAATAATTACACCCAAAGGTTTTCTGAACATCAACTTTTTAACAGCCAACATCCATCTCAGTTTCAACAAGTCTTAAAGTCAGCTCAAAATCTACTTCTAAAAAATTACCATTCTCTTTCTATTCCCTGTTCAACTAATGACTCTATCATTTACCCAGTTATCCTAAATCAGAACCATGAATGCCTTCCAAAAGCTATTTTCTATCCATCCTCTCTCACAACTAATTACAAAATCTCCAGATTCTATTTGTTCTACACTCACTGCCATTCATGCAGGCTGCATCTTTATCATCTCATACCCACCTATACTACTAAAATAAATGCAGAAGAAATATTTAACAATTTAACACTCACTCATTATTTTGAAATATGTAATAACTATTTATTATCTCAAAATATACAACTATTTTAATGAATAAAGCCAAAAACCTTCAGAAAACCTAACAGTTAATGATGAAATGTTAGAATTCTTTTTGAATAAAGCCAGAGATATTACAACAATGCCTGTAATCACTACTTCTAATTAGCACTAGAATAGACACTCTACAAAAATAAGACAACAACAGTAAGGTAAAAGATTGAGAAAGGATTACAATGATCAATTATTAGGAGCAACTGTCTAAATTGAAATCTACATAAAAAATAAAATAACTGATTCCAGCAAAGTTGTTGCACACAAAATTAAGCTTTTAAAAATCAAATATCATTCCCTTATTCTAACAGTAAGAAATTAAAAAAAAAAGAACTTGAAGTTATTATTTACAATGGCAATAAAAATAATGGCATGTCTAGAATGAATTTTAAAAAATAGAATTAAAGGATAAAAAACTCCTAACTATATGAAACATAAATGTATGCATATGGCAAGACAATATCATAGAATTGAAAGACTTTTCCTCAAATTAATTTATATATTCAGTGAAATTCTCATCCAATCCACAGGTGGGTGCATGGTGTTTTGTATTTGAGTGTGGGTACAGAACTTGGTAAACTGACCAAAAAATTCAAATGGAAGAAAAACAGGCTAAAATTAGCCAAGACAATTTTGAGGAAAAAAAAAAACAAAAACAGGAGGAATAGATCTATACTACAAGATATATTTTATTTAAAACCATAGTAATTAAAAAGAATTAGTATTGACAAAGTTTAGACTAGAACAATGGGTCTGAATAAAGTTCCTAGAAACAAACCCACCTAGTATGACAACTTGTGAGAGAGAAGTGACATTATAAATTAGTGCAGAGATGGATTATTGAATAAATATCTGTGATAATTGGTAATCATACAGAGGGGAAATACAGATAAAATTGTACCTTTATTTACACCCTATACCAAAGATGTGGGGAAGCCGGGATGCCTCAGTGGGTTAAGTGCTCAGTTGGAGCGCCGGGGACCGAGGATCGAATCCCGGCCCCGGCCCGTGTGGACCCATATGCTGAACTGGGGAGCTCCCCCAGTTCAGTTCTCTCTCTGTCTCTGTATCTCTCTCTCCTTCTCTCTGTCAAAACCAATTAAAAAATAAATAAATAAATAAATAAACAAAGATGAACTAAAGTCCTAAAGATGTAAAGCAAAACTTTAAAACAATTAGAAGAATATAAGATATCTTTTAAAATGTGAATTCATGCTCTTAAAGCAAATGCACTCGCTTAGCCACTTTGAAGAGCAATTTATAGTGCTTAGTAAAGTAGAAAAAAGCATATGCCACCATCTCATCAGTCTATTTCAAGGACTGCACTCTGAAAATTATATCTATGTACACTGAAGATATATGAGGGCTGTCCAGAACATATCCAGCCATGTAACATAAAAAATAAAAGCATTTGTAGCTGGATTTTTTCCAGACAGGCCTCATATATTATTGCAGCATTATGTGTAACCAAAAAAATTAAAAATAAAAACAGCCAATTTTCTATCAATAATAGAGTGAATAAATAAACCCTTATTTCTAGACAGTAAAAATGGATGTTCCAGAGTAATGTGTACCATTATAACATTAAGGGGAAACAGTAATTTCCAGGAAGAAATATATAGTATGATGGCATTGATACAAACATTTAACTTTACAAAATAACAACATGTTTTTGGGGGGTACATGCATATATAGTAAATGTACATATGTATACATTGGAATAATATATAGCAACCTTTAGACAGGGATTATTTCTGGGTATGAGATGAAAAAAGGCATTGCAGTAGATCTTTATCTGTTTATCTGCAAGATTACTTTTAAAAAGACAGAACTAGGGGGTGCCATTATGGTTCAACATGTTGAGCACTTGCCTTGCAGCCTTGAGGTCCAGGGATCGAAACCCTACCCCAGCCCAAGCAGACCCGTATGCTAAACTGCAGCACACCTCCTATGTGGGAGGTCCCCAGCTTGGTTTCTGCCCCTGTGGGCTGGCATCCATCTGTGTGGAATGAAACTATTTCTAAACTAGTGATGTACAATAATGGAGACCGCTCTGGGCCGTCCCCTTCTCTCTCTCTCAAACAATAAAATAAATCTTTTTGTTGTTAAAGACAACTACCTGAAGCAAATAAATATGGGTGATGGGCTCATCAATGTTTTGTGTTGCATTTCCTATTTGTATAAAATAGTCTGTAATTAATTTTTTTTTTATTTAAGTCCTTTAAAGTCTTCCTGTGTCCACATTGCGTACGGATCACGAGAATCTTTGTTTTTTCTGAGCCATGTGTTAAGGATGTGTAACAAGAATTCTCGTTTTTACACTTGACCTTTTAATTTTTGCAAGATTTATTTAATTAATGAGGTTTGGTTGATATATAATGAGCAAATATTATCAATGGATAAATTTATGTAAGTACAAAAAATTTTATTGAAAAGTTATAAATAATATGGAAGCAATAGCATTTTAAGGAGAAGAGTTCATTTCAATGTGGTCTTATTTAAATACCTGCCGGAACAGAGGGGTATGAGGGTTTTAAACCCCGCCATATGCAACGTGTTAAGGATACAGCTCTTGCTTCTTCTCAAATAAGTCGTTTCTTGAAGTGGTCCCCATGTATCATTCAAGAATATCAGTGTCCATTCCTGCTAAACATCATGATCCTTGTGGTATTTTACATGGTAATATCTTTCCCATTCTGAGCAAGAACTAGGATTCTGTCTCACATCAAAACTTCAGAGGACCACTAATGTGATAATTGCTTCTAAATGTGTTCATCTTCCCCAACCAAAATGTTCAGTTTCTTGAGGACAGGGATATTAACTGAATTTTCTCTCCAAGTGTGCTTCACAGTGCTTTCATATATTAGAAATTCAAACAACAGGGAATTGATGGACATATACACAGACACCCGTGCTGCATGTCAATCTGGTTTCTCACCAGCTTTCAAAGGTTCCTGGAGAGAGGTTTCTTTTCAGTAAAGTATTGAGCATAAACATTTGTCCAACTCTGGTGACCTCTATATCTCCTCCTACACATTCACATATCCCAGAATTTCAGACTGGTGCTCCCACTTACTGTATCTGTACACTCTCTGGCCCCCCAACCCACAACCCCTGACCCGCACCCTCTATCTGCAGCAGTGTCTACCATCTTCACTTGACAGTGCAATTACCTACAGTCCAAAATAGAAACACTTTGGAGATTTTCCCAAATCTAGGAATGTGTATTTTCCTGCACATACTTCTTGAAACCATGGCATAGTTAAAAGAGTACAAGCATTCATTTAACACATTTAAATTCTTAATGTACTACTCACTCTATGACTTAAAACAAGTTTCTTAATCTCTCTGAATCTTACTTTTCTCCTTTCTGAAATCAGGAATAAATTTACCCTATCTGCCTTGAAGAGTTGTTTTGAATGCTAAATGAAATGGCATAAAAGCACCTTATAAAGGCTCTCACCCATTGTGAGAAAGCAATTAATAATATTTTTCTTCACTTCTCCTTAAATTTTTAACACCAGAATTTGTGAAAATATGGGGATGCTGGGATGGCTCAGCAGGTTGAGAGCTTGTCTAGCAGCCCCAGGGTCTAAGGATTCCCAGCCCCACGATGTGCAGACCTATATGCTGAACTAGGGTATGCCTCTAGTACAGTTCTTGCCAGGGGAAGCTCCCCATGTGGGAGGCCCTTGGTTTGGCTCCAACCCTGGGGCATGCTTTCCATGTGGGAGGCCCCCTGGCTCATGGGGACACGCCTCCCATGTGGGAGGACACAGGCCTAGTTGCCCTGTGCAGCCCTGTGCCTAGCTATGGAATAAAACTATATTGAAAGTGAAAGGCATATAACTATGGAGACTGCTCTGGGCCCTCCCTCTTCTCTCTGTCTTTCTCTGTCCATCTCTCTCTCTCTCTGTCACAAAACCAATAAAAATAAATCTTTATAAAAAAGAATTTTCAAAAATATGAGTGGAAAAAGAACTGATTGTTATAGTTGAAAAAGAATCACCCTCTCCTGAATACCCATAGTGCATTTTCTCCAAATTTTAAGCAAGCATCTATCACTTTCCTGTAAGGTAACAGGTGTGTGTGTGTGTGTGTGTGTATGTGTGTGTGTGTGTGTGTGTGTGTGTGTGGTGTCACCTAGTTGTATGACTAGCTGTGAGTTCCTATATGGCAGGGTTTAAAACCATTAATTCCCTAAGCTACTCAGGGCTTTACATATCATAGGCACCAGTAATATCTTGCTGGCATACCCACCACTGGTAAGATATTTATTTGGTCTTTTTTTTTTTTTTCACAATGGTGGTAGATTTATGCTAATCCATTTGTACTTTCTGAGATGACTATTTTTTAGTGTCACACATTAGTGGAATGATTAGCTAGAACAAAATGTGCAGATGTGGTTGTGGAATGCTGCAAATTCAACAGGCACATGAAACCTACTGGTCGTATTCCAACCAACCAACCAAACCAGTCCAGATGCCATCCAACTCCAGAGAGAAGACCAATAGTATTATTTTTGGAGAAGACTTTATTTTTAGAACTATCGTATGTTAGCTTTGAAACTGTGACCCAATTAGAGCCCAAAAGGTAGTACAATGAAATATAAAAACAGCAAAAAGATATACACCCCCTGCTCAGACACACATATATGTCCCCTTTGGCCAAGGATATCTTTCAAAGCTCAATCCACACTAGAATGATTCAAAGAGGTGTTGAGAGTCCGTTCTTTCTCCTTCTACTGTGCTCTCCAAATAATTTCCATTGGAATTATCAATACAAGCCTCCTGGTTACGGTCAACCTCACACAGATGTGAGGCTCTACAGTTGTACGGAGCCAATGCCAAGTTAGCATTATTCACTCTGACTACAAGAAAATTCCAGTTCACTCTTCATCCTTAACCTGTGAAGTCTTGGAGGTACATTTTCTTAACATGTGTGTTCTTACTCAAGCCAAAATTTCTTAACACATGAGGGCTAAGTTGGATTTTTTGCACACTTGTTTCCATTTTTAAATAATAAAAAAATTTATAAGATCCTTTGCCTGAACATCTTCCAAATTTTTTAAACAAAACAATGTCATTTCTTTCTAAAAATTAAATATATGAGAAAATAATTATGTATATTTAAAAGGTGAGTCTTCAATAGCTTGGTGATTGCCAGAGGGAGGGGGAGGAGGAGGGAGGGAGAGAGGGAGGGAAGGTGGGAGAGGGCACCAGTATTATGGACACACTCAATGGTTTGGTGGTTACCAGGATAGGGGGGAGGAGCGGGGGGACAGTTGTGGGGGGAGGTGGGAGTGGGCACTAGATATAAGGTGATGGAAGGGGAGCTGACACTGAGTGATGGGCACATAATACGATGCATGAATGATGTGAGGTGGACTTGTACATCTGTAAACTGTCTAATTGTTACCAACCAATGTAACCTCATCAAATTTAACAATAAATTGAAAAAAAAAAAAAAAAAAAGGTGAGTCTTAATCACATATTCCAAAGCAACTTATAAGCATTTCCTATATTAATCAAACATATCATAGTCAGTGGTCTACATATTCTTCAAATGTGTGTTTTTATAAAAACATGCATAGTCCATATTTCTTTTAATATATTTTTATTTATTTATTTTTGACAGAGAGAGAGAGACAGAGACAGAGACAGAGAGAGAACTGAACTGGGGAGCTCCCAGCTCAGCATATGGTTCCACACGGGCCGGGGCAGGGATTCAATCCCTGGTCCCCGGTGCTGCAAAGTGAGCGCTTAACCCACTGAGCCATCCCAGCCTCCCCAATATAGTCCATATTTTTAAGAAACTTGTTACTGTGTAGGGTTTGAGTGCTAATTATAGAATAGCTTATGTTTCAAATTTTTAAATAATGGTGTTGGAGAGCAATACTCCCAAATGTGATGTAAGATTGATGTTAGCTTTAATTAAGATAAGATTTCTATGACTGGGCACTATATGAGTTTCATGGAATGGTGTTCTCTTTCTGAAAAACTGGACCAGTAAATGAAGAGGACTCTATTTGGTGGAATCTCACTGTTGGGTCATTTGAAGCCAAAAACTGATTAAGTCGAGGCTTTATTTCAGTTAACACTGGGTTAAAACAGAGATCCAGCTCAACTCTGGGTTCCACGGTAGCAGTAAACAAGCTCTGGCTTTTCTCAGAGACTCAGAAGAGTATGCGTTAAATACATTTAAAGAACAAGTACTCCCATGAAGAGAAAAGTAAAGGGAAGCAAAATGAACCAAATGACTAACAGTTACTCAGATTTCATTATTTAACAGGTAAGAAGCTGCAACTCAATGAAGTTAACTATTCTAACCAATAAATATTAAATGCAGTGACAGAGCCATTAACAAAACTTAGGTGCAGCACTGGTTCTCAAATAAATGCTCTTCCCAATTCCTACTGCCTCATTTAAATAGGAAAATGTTTAATGTCATTGCTCTAGAAGTGACCTGTAGGAGTCAGCCCATTAATTAACAAAGAAGTCAGCTTCTATCCACGTGCAGTATCACAGGAGCCTTAAAAACAAACAAACAAACAAATACCACCTACTCCTCACACTAAGCAGAATCATTCCACTCTAATAGCAGCTGAGCAAAGCATCAGATACATGATCCCCCTGGTTACAGGTCCCCTGAGAGCTGGAGGCTGCCTACGTGCACAAAGACAGGAGGTTAATTCTACTCCATCTCATTGTCCTGAATACCAAATGTCATAATGACAGCTCAAGAGTTTCACATATTGGGGAAGCTGAAATGGCTCAGTGGGCTAAACGCTCACTTTGCAGCCCTGAAGCCCGAGGATCAAATTCCAGTTCCCGCTCAGGCAAACCCATGTGCTGAACTGGGGTGTGCCCCCAGAAAAAAAAGAGTTTCACATACTATGACACGCTATACAAAGTAATAAAAATTCTCTATCCCCAAAGGAGAACATACTCATTCCTTGATCTGTACTGTGAAACTATCTGAATAAAATTTAGGATCTTTTTCTGTCAAGAGGAATACATTAACAATATTTTGAGCACACTAGCTTGGTACAAAATATAGGCAGGTACCCAAACTTTTCCGAGATACCGTGCTTTCCAAGTATATAGAAAACATACTTTAGGAATATTCAGTAGTCTTATATTCCTTATACAAGGGCCCTTAATCACTGGGCCATGGACTGCTATTGGTCCACAGTCTGTTAGGAACCAGGCCGCACAGCAGGAAGTGAGCAGCAGGCAAGCAAGCAAAACTTCGTCTGTATTCACAGCTGCTCCCCGTCACTGTCACTCGCATTACTACCTGAGCTCTGCCTCCTGTCAGATCAGCAGGGGCATAGATTCTCATAGGAACACAAACCCTATTGTGACCTGCGTATGTGAGGGATCTAGGTTGCCCGCTCCTTATGAGAATCTAATGCCTGATGATCTGAAGCGGAGCTGATGTGGTGATGCTGGCACTGAGGAGCAGCTGCAAATACAGATTAACATTAGCAGAGAGGTTTGACTGCACAGAAATCATTATAAATTAATAGCTTGCAGACTCATATCAAAACCCTATCAGTGAGTGGCAAGTGACAATTAAGATGCATCTGGTGGCAGGCTTTATTATTATGTAGTAATAAGAGAAATAAAGCGTGTAATAAGTGTAATGTGCTTGAATCATCCCAAAACTATCCCCTCTTCTTGGTCCATGAAAAAATTGTCTTCCACAAAATTGGTTCCTGGCGCCAAAAACGGGAACCATGGCTTTACAAGTATGCTATTTTCTAACATTATTTCCAAGCATAAAAGTAGTTTATTTTATAAAAAGAAACCATAAGAAAAGCATCATAATAACTTCAGGAAAGTTAGGAATCATATCATTATTTTGTTCTTAATATACATTTCCCAACACTGTTTAAAATCAAAAACCTTTCCTTAATTGTGTAATAAAATCCCCACATGAGTTGTCTTTGCTATAGATCAACAAGGCAACAGCTCCTGCTTTCATGGAAATAGAATGCATCCCTCACTCATTTCAGTCACAAAGAAAACACCCTAAATATTATACTCTATAGTTGCTATGACAAGAGTACCATTTTAAAATAATTTCTATTTTTCTTGTATAAAATGAGGGTTGTTATGTAACTTCTTGCTTAAAATGCCTTCTAATTCTTAAATGCTATGTCTCTACTCTTAATGTTCAAAATATTGTGAAATATTGAACACACCTGTCTGAAGTTTTAGAACTGATATATACTGTTTCATACTTATTTTTATATCTTGGTTTTTTGCTATTTTCAGAAGTAAAACTAAAGGTAATATCTTTGTGCTATCTCAGATATGATTTTAGTATTTCTATTTATCCACATAAAGAAGAAATGAAATTAAAATTGTTTAAGTTTGTATTTAAGTACTTCAAATGATTGGCTCAATCCATGATTATGTTAGTGCCAGGATCATAAAACTAACATTTTACAATTACAGAAAAATTATTTTAAAGAAAGGAGGTTGTCTCCCTTATAGTTTTGAATTGAAAACTTATCTGGGCAGAATAATGTAAAGCCGAAGTGGTGAAAGCTGCTACAAAGTAAAATTATTTAAAATAAATAAATCTGGTTTGATTTACAAAAATTTAATGTGAAAAAACTGCAATAAAACATCAACTGCTTTAATGAAGAATATGTATCCTTTGTGATATCATTCAGGATAAATTCCATTGCAATATACTTAAGATCGTATTTGGTCATGCAGCTGACTTTTGTTGCAATAAAATTTTGCTCCTCTTTCCACTGAATGACACTTTTAAACAATGAATGTCTGATTTACTGAATTCCTGATATTTATTGAATGCCTAATAAGCACTGAGGTACTATGAATGAAGATGTATAATCCATTTTAATTAAAGCACTTAACTATGTAGAGAATTTTATTAAAAATATAACTATTTTGACAACAAATGTGAGCTTTTAGAGTAGTAGTGTCCACACTTTTGGCTTCCCTGGGCCACATAAAATACACTAACACTAATGATATCTGATGAGCTAAAAATAAAGCTGGCAACAAAATCTCATAATGTTTTAAAAATTTGTGTTGGGTTGCATTCAAAGCCATCCTGGGCCACAGGTTGGACGTGCCTATTTAGAGGGTGGGATGAAGATGCATTTTGTATATTTTTTATTTTTAATAATAACAGTAAAATAATAATAACAGTATTACTACATAATATATAGTATCAGTTCAATTAGCACTGCTTTACTGTTAATATATTTGTTTCTTTATTCATTCATTGAATATTTATTGCTTGCCTGTCTGCCTGCCCATTAATATAATACATGTACAGCACATTGCATGGCACCTGGCATACAGTGGTGCTCAATTAATGGTATATTAGATGGAGAGATAAATAGCTAGCCAGCCATGATTTGTATTAGACAATGGGTACACAATGGACATGAAATCTGATGCTACAGAAACAGAAAATAACTGGGGACAATCCAAACAAATGACTAACACAGGTTAGCAGAGGGAACTAAGGGAACATGTATGTAAAACAACTGAGTCAATGTCTTAGTATCAAAATACTGGGGATACTGGGATAGGTCAAGAGTTTGAGCACTTTTCTTGCAACACTGAGGTCCAGGAATTAAATCCTGTCCCTGCTTGTGCAAACCCATATGCTGAACTGCGAGGCAACTGGTAACCACTGGGACTGCGGTGAAGGTTCTTGCCTCCCATGTGGGAGGCCCCAGTTCAGTTCCCACCCCCACAGCCCCACATCCACCTGTGTGTAATGAAACTATGTCACAACCAATGATGTAAAACTATGGAGACTGCTCTGGGCCCTCCTTTCTTTCTCTCTTTCTCTTTCTCTCTCTCTCTCTCTCTCTCTCTCTCTCTCTCTCTCTCTCTCTCTCTC